>APFE031523807.1:0-42903 GCA_000404065.3 Pinus taeda | reverse complement strand
TAAGAGAGAAGGGTTATCTCTACTTCCTGTGTAAAGCTTTGTAAATTGATAGTGGATGTTAAGTATATTGTTGGATGGTACATACTTGAATCAGAAGTTCTATGTTCTAGTAGTTTTGAAGGTATACACAGGTTTCGTTAAAGGAAGTACCATATACACAGAGGTTGGATTCAGTAAAGTACCGTATACATTCCGATGCATGATTTTTGAGGTTACATCTTGTTCTGAATGATGATGCAAGTTTTTGGGTTCAGCACACTGTTCTGATAACAGTGATCTAACTGTTCAGATTAACTGATTATTGTTTGATGCAGTTTGAAAGTTCTGATGGGTCTAATATGAAAATTTGATGAAACAGGGCTTTCATTTGTATTGTTGTGTACTAGGAGCATCTAGTCTGAAAATTTATGAAACGTGTTCCCTGGAGGAATAGAGAAGGTCATAGCCTTCTGTAGGCAAGCACTTACATATTAGTAAACACATTGGTTAGTAGAAGAGCTAGGGGGTTTTAGATCCCTTCCAGTAGAAGTTGGAAAATGAGAGAAGGTTGTATCATTTTGTAGGTGGGTGCCTTCGTATTGGTATGAGTCAGCACGAGTACAAGATTGTCTTCCATAGAAAAAACATAGGATCTTCAGACTCTCACTATGACTCAACTTCATGGAATCCTAACTACCTTTGAAATGAGAAAAGGAGGTCCATCAGATATGAGATAAGTCGTATTTAAAACATCAGCAAAGGGGAAAGAAAAGGAAGAGCCCAATGAATCAAGACAGATATAAGAAGAAGAAGATGAGGTAAATTTTACCAGGAAGCTTCAACAGGGTTCCAGAAGATTCAGAGGTAAGCTACCTTTCAAATGCTTTGCTTGCATTAAAGTTGGTCACTATGTTGTCAAATGTCCTCATAAAGACAAATATGAAAAAGGGAAGGAATATGAAAAAGGAAATAGAAAACAGGTTTTCAATAGAAGGAGTTACTATACACACAAAGATCATGATGGTTTATCTAATAGTGATGAAGATGAAACTGAACAAGATTATCGACTTCTCATGGCCTATGAAAATGATGAGTTTTTCGATGCCTTAGAAGAGGATGACTTTCTTAAAGAAATCACAAATCAAAAATCTCAAAATCACTTTAGACGAAAAGAATATGATCATAGATACATTGAGACATCAACTCACTGAAAAAGAGAAAAACACAATGAAAATCTAGAATGTGAAACTGTGGGTCTAAGAAATGAACTTGAGAAGACACAATCTCTTAACCTTAGATTTGTTAGAGGATCAAAAACTTTAAATGAAATCATAAAACTTTAGTGTTCTCTCTTATAAATATAGGTCTTGGATATACTGAATAATAATCTCAATCACAGAAGTCGTCAGCCTCCACCAGAAGCTATCTTCATGCACCAAAGACTAGTGAAAAGTATGCCAATAGTCAGAAATTGCATAAAAATATTCAACAGGTAAATCATACTCAATTTACTCCAAGGATGAATATCAGTAGAAGATTCCACCAACAGGTAAACAACTCCAAAAGATTCTATGTTCGCAAAAACTTCTTTAATGGTTAATGTTTTTCATGCCATAACTTTGGGCATAAGGCTACTCAATTTGTTGATTACAAATCCATCATGACTAGAGAATCAAGAAACCAAAGGAGTGTAACAGGAATCAAGAAAAGTTCCTATAATAACTTTTCTCCTCTTGAAGATGAAATAGAATCTTTGATTTGTAACAACTTTTGTCATGAAGAATCTGAATGTAGGAGAAAATTTTGGCCAACACTTCAAAAGGAGAAAACATTATCAAATTTCAAGATATGGAGAAATAAGGAATCTCAATTAGAAAGACATGGCATAACTCTATATATAGAAGGACAAGAGAATCGGTGGTACATTGACAACGGATGCTCCAAACACATGACAGGTGATAAAGAGAAACTTCATTCATATAATTCTTTAGAAAAAGAAAAGAATGTCTCATTTCGAAATGACACACCAGTTGTCATTAAAGGTAAGGGCTCTATTTTCTTGAAAGAAAAGGTTAAAGCTTGAAATGTCATGTATGTAGATGGTTTAAAGCATAACTTGTTAAGTGTCAATGAAATGTGTGATCAAGGAAATGAAGTTGTGTTTCAAACAATCGGATGTGTGGTTCATGAGCTTGATATAAGAAAGACTATAATCAAAGGTACAAGAACTCCAAACAATTTATACATACTCAAAGGAGGACAACGACAATGATATCTAAGAAAAACAGATGAAAACTAGCTATGGCACAGAATATTTGGGAATCTAATATTTTCTCAAATAAGAAAAGCATGGAGGTTGAAGGAGGTCTATGATCTTCTAGATATCAGCATCCCAGAAAATACCATATGAAAACCATGTCAAGTCGGTAAGAAAACTACAATTCACTTTAGTGAAAAAGAAGGATGAGCTAGTAAGCCTCTTGAACTCATTTGTACTAATTTATGTGGACCAACAAGGAAAAGGTCACCTCATGGTGAAGAATACTTTATTTTATTTATTGATGATTTTTCCAGGATGTGTTGGATAGCTCTACTAAATCTTGGAGATGATGCATTGGAAAATTTTGAAGCCTTCAAAGATTTAGTTAAAATGAATTAGATCAAAAAATTAAATGTCTCATATTTGATTGAGGGGAGAATTCATATTAGATGAATTCTTTTACTTTTGTGAACAACATGGAATAGAAAGGAAATTATCCATTGCTAGAACTCCTTAACAACATGGCGTGGTGGAAAGAATGAACAGAACAATTCAACAAATGGCTTGAGCTATGCTTGATGAATCGAGAACTCCTACAACCTTTTGGGGTGAAGCTACCTTTGTTGCCGTGACCATTCTCAATAAAATGAATATTTGGGGTAAATAACGATCAAACTCCACATGGACTTTGGTATAGTAATCCTCCTACTGTAAAAAACTTTAGAGTTTTTGGAAGCAAATGCTTCATCAAAAGGACTGACGAAAAACTTGGCAAGTTTGAACTTAGAGCAGATGAAGGAATTCTTCTTGGTTATTCATCCATAAGTAAAGGATACAAATGTTATAATAAAAGACTTCAAAAAATTGTTGAATATATTGATGTTGTAATTGATGAAGCATATAGAAATCCAAAACAAATAAAATCAATAAAGGAATATGACAATGAGGAAGATGGGGAATTCCTTCCTGTATCAAATCAAAAGTATATAGAAGAAGAATCCAATGAAGCACTAGAAGAAGATACGACAAATAGGGAAAATACTCCATCTAGGTATGTTCAAAATAATAATCCAAAATCTCAAATTCTAGGATAAAAGGGGTCTCGAGTATAGACAAAAAGAACTCTTACAGGGAACTCAAGTTATCTAGCATTATTATCCTCCCTTGAACCAGAAAATGTAAATGAATCTAGAAAATATGAATGTTGGGTTAAGTCCATGGATGAAAAACTTTCCCAAATTGAAAAGAATGACACTTGGGAATTAGTTCCTAGACCTTATGATAAAAATGTTATGGGAACAAAATGGATATTTAAGAACAAGTTGAATGAAAATGGAAGTTATTAGAAACAAGGCAAGACTTGTTTGTAAAGGGTATACTCAACAAGAAGGTATAGATTTTGAAGAAACTTTTGCACCTGTTGCCAAACTTGAAGCCATAAGAATTTTCTTGGTCTTTTTAGTTTTCGAAAATTCAAAGTATCTCAAATGGATGTGAAATAAACTTTTCTTAATGGATATTTAGAAGAAGTTTATATTGAGAAACCAAAAGGATTCATTCTAGGAAATGATGCAAAACTCATATGCAAGCTCAAAAAGGCTCTTTATGGTCTAAAACAAGCTCCAAGGGCTTGGTATTACCATCTTGACAAATATCTACAACAACAAGGTTTCTCAAAAGGTTCCAGAGATAGCAACTTATAAACAAAGATTGAAATGATAAACTGCTAATTATTGTTGTTTATGTTGATGATATCATCTTTGGTAGAAATGAAGAATCTATGAGTCAGAATTTTTCTTCAATAATGCAACAAGAATTTGAAATTCCCTTACTTGGTGAACTTACTAATTTTATTGGTCTACAAGTACATCAAACAAAAGATGGCATTTTTCTTTCACAAACCAAATATCTCAAGTAGATCTTGAAGAAGCACGGAATGGAAGATTCTAAACCAATATGTACTCCAATTGTAACAGGATGCAATCTTAGTGCTAACTATGAATCACCAGCACTAAACTAACCAACTTGCAGATCTATGATTGGAAGTCTACTTTATATAACAGGTACCCAACCTAATATCAAGCATGGAGTAGGAATTGTTGGAGGGTTTGAAGCAAATCCAAAGGAATCACATGTTCAGGCAGTTAAAATAATTTTCAAATATCTTCAAGGATCTCAAGACTTTGGACTATGGTATACAAATGCAGATTGGGTAGGAAATGTTGATTATTGAAAGAGCACTAGTGGAGGATCATTCTATATGGGTTCACAGTTGGTGTCTTGGTTTAACAGGAAACAAAGTTTGATTACCTTATCTACAGCTAAATCAGAATATGTGGTTGTTGCATCTTGCTGCACATAACTACTTTGGAAGATGAAAACATGGGAAGACATTCAAATCACATGTACTCCACCCATATCCATTTTATGTGATAATACAAGTGCCATCAGTATTTCAAAAAATCCATCCATGCACTCCAAGACCATGCACATACCCATTAAGTACCATTTTCTAAGAGAATAAGTGCTCGAACAAAAGGTGAAATTGGAGTATATTCCCTCCATAAAACAAGTTGTTGATATATTCACCAAACCACTTCCCAGATAAACATTTGAATATCTCAGACAAAAGCTGGGAGTAGTTGTGACAACATCCTATTGTTAAATCAAGTTTTGTGTAGCAATGTTCTGATACGTGGGTTTCATGAAGTATAATTGTGTATATCTGCGGGTTTCTGTGGTTGCAGAAATGTATACATTTTTCTGACATAAAAAAGTGGGTCAAACTCTAATATGGGTGCTCAGTTTGATACTGATATTTATAGTCTGATGATATTCTTTGTTCATTGATTTTTATCTGACTGATAAAGATGATTTGATCAATGCGTTGTTGACAATGCATAGGTAGCACAGGTTCAAGGGGAGCACTAGCCTTCACACACATTCTACATTGTTGGCATTATGGTTGCTGAGTTAAGCTATGGTTTCATATATTTATATCATTTGTTGCATAAGGCATGTAAAGATCTAAGATGTGATATGACTCCTTTTGTCATAGTCTATGTTTGAATGAGTCCTATTGGACATATTATGTAATTTGTATTCCCACTATGCATGGGATGGATGATGTAATATTGGTTGTATTTCACTCATGTATAAACAATTGGTATATCCCCACTTGGTTGGGTGGATGATTCAAATGTGGTGTATCCCCACATAGTTGGGTGATTGATGGATATATGAGTCATTGGTCTTAGGGAGGTCATACTCACTTAGTTTAGTTATAGAGTCATGTTATTCTTTTGAATAATATCTTTGCAGACTCTACATGTACTCAGGGGAGCATGGAAAACATAATGTATATCAAAGGGGGAGAGTATCTTGGTCTGACCTTTGCCCTTGATGTTAAAGGGGAAGAGTATTTTGGTGTTCCTTTAGTGTTGTTTGTTATCTCTAACAGTTCCTACAACTTGCAATAATCAACACCAACATGGTTTCCATCAAGTTCAAAGTGGGGTATTGTTGGCATTATGATACCAGTGTTTTCCTTGATGGAAACTCACTCGAGGGTCAGTTCAATTTTGATAAAAGAAAACTCATAGTGTAATAGAGGAACAAGAAAATGGAACTAAGGTCTACTGATCAAAATGAAGAAGTTGAATGAAAAGGATGGTGTAAAGTGGTTTAAGATGTATACGTAGGTCCCCTTTGTCAAAACATCGTATACATGCTGGTTCACAGAACAAAAGAAGCTTATACGTATACACGTAGTTTCACGAGAGGAAAAGCACGAACATGTTGGAAAATCAAGTAAATTCAATAGTAAAGAATACCAGGGATCAATACCATGGTATTAGCCCACAATATTGAGCAGAGTAATGACTATTTGATCCCATCCAAGAATATCGTGGGTCCTAAGTGGTTTTGGTCCAACGTTTTGAGAAAGGCAAAAAACTATATAAGGAGGAGAAGATCAAAAGGCCAAGGTGTGCAAGTGAAAATCGTTTCTCAAGAATACTTCTATCTAAAGTATATTTTATGTTACAGGGACTATATTTGTGATTTGATCTGAAATATTTTGTGCACCTTGAATTCAATGTTGGATCAGGATCATGGGACATGAAATGAATTATCATTGAATGATCTGATATTGGCTAGGCTAGATCTGATTCCACACACCTGTTTTATTCTTTAAATGTCATGATCTCTGTTTGTCTAAAGTTTGAAATAACAACGGAGTTGTGAGTTAATATTTGCAAATCTATATGCTGGTTCACCTTAGTAAAAGCGTGTATATTTTCATGTTCAAATCTTCTAAGTAGCGTATACAAAAGAAAAGCCTATCCTTCAGAAATGACTGATCTATCTGATCAGTTCTAGTGTTTTACTATTGTTTGTCAATGAAGTATTCTTAGATCTTAATGTAAAAATGAATGCATAAGGAGTTTGGTGTCCGATTGATTGATTGCCTATGTGGGAAGGGTTATCTCTACTGCCTATGTAAAGCTCTATAAATTGACAGTAGACGTTCAGTATATTGCTAGTTGGTACAAACTTGATACGAAAGTTTTATGTTTCAGTAGTTTTGAAGGTATACACAGGTTTGGTTAAAGGAAGTAGTGTGTACATGAAGGTTGGGTTCAATAAAGTAGCATATACATTCTAATGCATTATTTTTGAGGTTACAACTGGTTCTGAATGATGTTGCAGGTTTCTTGGTTCTACACAATGTTTTGGTGACACAGATCTGATTGTTTAGATTAACTTATTATTGGTTGATGCAATTTGAAAGTTTTGATGGCTCCAGTATGAAAATTTGATGAAACGAGGCCTCCATTTGTATTTTTGTGTATGAGGAGCATCTAGTCTAAAAATTTACGAAATGTGGTCCCTTGAAGAAGAGAGAAGTTCATAACCTTCTGTAGGCCAACACTTACATACTAGTAAACACGTTGGCCAGTAGAAGAGCTAGGGGTTTGTAGCTCCCTTCCAATAGAAGCTGGAAAACATGAGAAGGTTGTAGCCTTCTGCAGGCGGGTGCCTATGTAGTGGTATGAGTCTATACCAATACAAGATTGTAAATAAATTTTCTTAATATTAAAACAAGACAAAGACGATAGTAGTAGGTGGTTTTTCTCCCACATTGGGTTTCCACCCTAAATCTTCTTGTTCATGTGTGTTGCTTTTGTTTGATGGTTTATTATGTTTTTACTGCGCTGCTTAACAAGTTACTGATGCATTGATTGAGGTTTAACACATGATAAATTAACTAAATCATAAGTTCTCTGGTATACGTTAGTTTCTCTAATCATAGTAGCGTGTGCACGCAAGTTCACTTCACAGAAGTAGCATATATAAATCTATTTGGGAAATGAGAACTTATTGAACTATAAATACTGATTGACTCACCCTCTCAGTATTATTTCCAACATTAGCTAGTGCTACTCCAGTTAACTAAATCTTCCCTCATCAAAAACTCATGCATGTCGATTCTAAGAAAGTCCAAGTTGAGACTTGAACATTGGGACAATGTACTATTAGTTGTATGATTTACTAAGTTGTAAATATCATGCATGTAATTAGTTGAGGATTGCATAGTGACGATTTCCCTTTAAATACAGGCTAATTCACTTAGGAATTGTGTAAAGAATTAGAAGCTTGGAGGCTTGGAAATTTGGCTAAGCATTGGCCAAAGGAATTCATCAGGAAAAGGATAGGAAATACTTGTGTAGGTTAAGCTCAAGGTTGAGCATACAAATTATTTGACAAAGAGTGCAAGGAAATAGGGACATGGAGAGTTGGGGAATTGGCTAAGTGTTGGCCAAGAGCTTGCTTGTGAGTTGGAGATTGATTTTACTGATTGCTAGGATTGTTCTTGTGAGAAAAAGCATTGCAATATCATGTTGGATTTATGATTAATACAATATAGATAGTGGGGTTTTGAGCTATTGGTTTCACTGGATATTTATTGTGTTACGTGCCATTGATGTTCTTCATCTTGTCGATTATTGTTTTGCTCGATATTTATGTGCTTCCACTGTAAAGAGTAGAAGTATATTTGTGTCTGTTATTGTATTAGATTACATGATTTTGTGAGTCTACAGGAAAATTATAGATGGTATCAGAGCTGAGAACAACATACTAGAGGAGATTTCGAAGTTTTGAGTTCAGGGTTACAGTTGAAGCTCTAGTGGCAGAAAGTGAAGCTCTAGCTTCACAATTCAAAAATTTATTTTACTCTCATTGAATGCATGGATGACACTACCATGTGAGGCATGTGGTATCTTGACAGTGGTGCCTCATTCCAAATGACAGGGAATAGAAATATCTTTAGTGATTTTGAGGAGAAAGACCGCAAGCAAAGCATAGAGTTTGGAGATGACGAGAGGTATAGAGCTACTGGGATTGATATGGTTACCTTTCATAGGGACTCTGGCTCCCTTCTCAGGATCACAGATGTGATGTATGTTCTAGGACTAAAGAAGAATCTTGTTTCAGTCGTGGTATTTGAAGAATGTGGCTATGATGTGGTTTTTAGTAAGGGAAAGATTTTCCTTAGACACGTCACAATAGGGCAAGTGAAATAGATCATTGAACGGGTCAAGAACCTGTATGATTTTTAGGTTCAAGATGTATGTAAAGCCTTGAGGAGAAAGTAAAATGTTAGAGACTTGGTTGTTGAGAGGGAGAGTAAATTACCTCTCAACATGTAGCCTTAGAAGAAGCCTCTAAAGTAGCTTCAGGAAGTTGTGGAGCAGCCACATCTAGAGTAGCTAAGAGGAGATCGAGTAGAGAGATATCACTCAAGCAAAGAATAAGTAGTCTCAAAAGAATTCTCGAACAATTGTGGATTAGCCACAATTGGAGAAGCTGAAAGGAGACCTAGTGGAGGCATCCAATCATGCAAAAACCTCCAGTAGGGGGGGATTTTGAGCCAAGTGGGCAGAGATACCACATGCAGCCATACCTCTAGGTGTGAGGTGGGGCAATGTGAAGTCATCATCCCAAGAGGGCTAAAATTGGGCAGGGTGCATTTTAAGGTTTTATCTCATGGATCGTACCTTGCTATGCGAGCCCAAAGTACATAGTAGTGGGAGGAATCGGTGGGATTGATGCAGTAATAGATCAGAGTGACAGAGCCAAGAGAAGTCAGATACTAAGAAAGAATAGAAAATGGTTGACAACAATGTAGAAAAGTAGGGTCAATAGAAGCACATAATTTTTAGTCGACAGAGGAAATAGAAGACAGATAGTTTGATGGCAGAGGCATCATTCTGATTCAGGTTGGATGTTTTCTTATTTCTGGAGTTGTTGGAGTAGCAGCACTAGAGAGAAGTGTTGCATATAGAACATTCCAAAGGTTCAAGATTGGGATCAAGTTGAATTCCTTTCTTGTTGACAGGGAGTGTTGAAAATATCAACAAGAAATGTTAAACATAGAATCCATAAATTCCAATTTAATTTGTCCTTGAATTAAATTGTGAATTAAAATTGTAATTGTCTTCTCATAGAAACTTGTAATAGTTAACTAAGTTAAGTTGACTTATTTAAATTAGAAATTTCATGTTGGAAGTATTTTTGAAGTCATATATATGTTCTCCCTATGTTATAGGGGTCTAGGATGAGTTAAGTATGAGTTGTAATTAGTGAACTAAATTTATTGAGTTAAGTCTAGTTAAATTAGTTCCAAACTATTTGAGGAACTAACAGTGAGTTAACAGTCAGTTGGCACACTAATGCATTAACTAGTGCTACTTCAATTAACAAAATATTCCCTCATTGGAAACTCATGCATATGAATTTTGAGAAAGAACTAGTTGAGACTAGAGTTGAGGGACAATGTACTATCAGTTGTATGATTTACTGAGTTGTAAATATCATGCATGCAATCAGTTGAGGATTGTGTTGTGAGGATTTCCCTTTAAATAAGGGTTAATTCTCTTATGAATTGTGCAAAGAATTAGAAGTTTAGAGGCTTGGAAATTTGCTAAGCATTGGCCAAGGTAAGTCATCAGGCAGATGAAAAGAAATTGTTGTGCAGGTTAAGCTCAAGGTTGAGCAGAGAATATTGTATTCATCCAAATATTTGATGAAGGGTGCAAGGAAATATGGACTTGGAGGGCTGGAGAATTGGCTAAGTGTTGGCCAAGAGCTTGCTTGTGAGTTTGAGATTAATTTTACTAAGTGTTGGGATTATTATTGTGAGAAAAAGTATTGTAATATAATGTTGGATTTATGATTAATGCAGTACAGATAGTGGGGTTTTGATCTATGGATTTCCCGGATATTCATTGTGTTATGTGGCATTGATGTTCTTCCTCTTATTGATTATTTTTTTTCTCAATCTTTATGTGCTTCTGCTATAAAGAGTACAATTAGATTCTTTTCTCTTGTTTTAGTAGATTACATGAGCTTATGAGTCTATATGAAAATTTGACATGATTCACCCAACATAAACACTAGATTGAGTCCATTTCAAATTTTCTATGGAATGCATCCAAGAGGAATTTATGAGTTCATGAACTGGGAAAACAACAATTTAGAATTGAAAATGGTGACTTTGCAGCCAGTATGCAGGGAATACAGGACAGAGGAAAAGATCAACTATAAGAAAGAAACAAGTATAAACAAAGGGAGGATTCCAAAAGAAGGCAATTGGACTTCAATTTTGGAGATATGGTTATGACACACCTTCAGAAAGAAATATTTCCCAAAGGGGAATATAATAAATTGAAATTGAAAAATATTGGACCATGAAAAGTTTTGAAGAAATTTTCCTCTAATTGTTATGAAATAGAACTACCCAAAGACTTTGGTATTTCACCAATATTTAATGTTCTAGATCTATGCCCCTTTAAGGAACCTATGAATGATTCTACAAATGCACCTGTTAGTGATAAAGTTTAGTGGGAGAAACATCTACCTTCAGCACCAGCAAAGAAGATTGAATCAATCATCTATCAAAGAGTAGTTAAAAGGACCAAAAACAAAGAGTGTTTTCAATACTTAGCTAAATGGAGAAATCAACCAGTTGAAGATTTTACTTGGATGCGAGCAACAAATATTTCAAAATATGGTACCAGCATTGAAGAACCTCAAAATAAAAACATATGATGGTACCTTTTTTCTTCCCAGGTAGTATGATGCAAGAGCATCTCATGTTTAATTTTTATTTGATTACTTAATTAAAGAATTTAGTATCTTCTAGAATTAGTGAGTCATTTTGGAATTAATTAGGAGATAGGGAAGTTAGGATAGAATCGTAAAGTTGAGAGGATAACTCTCAACTTCCTCCAAATATTTAGGAGGAAGCTTCTCTAGAATATATTTAAGAGACTTCTCTCCTCTAAATAAATAGCCATGTAATTGTTTGTAATGATCAAGCTTTGGAGTTTAATTAGTTTAATGAAATTTTATATTATTTGTTTTGTTATTAATCCTCTACACCAGAAAATAAAGGACTTTAAGAGAAAAGGAAGGTGAAACGTCACATGTTGCATGTGAGGAGGAAATTTAAGGAAAATAATGGAAAATGAAGAAAATAATGGCCTCATTGATAAAAAGGCTTATGAGGATTAGTTGACAGACTTTTTTAATTCAATTTTGGAGCTCTTTCATTACTCTCTCTCTCTCTCTAACTCTTTGAAACTTAGAGTTTTATTAGAGAACTTTGTCATTGGATCAAGAAAGGAAAAGAAGGAAAGAGGAAGGAAGGAGCAAGCAACAAAGAGCAAGATAAAGTAGCTATAGAAATATTCTTTGTAGGTATTGATTTGCATGTGTTTCTTTCCTTTCTATATTTTGCATGCATGGTATTGCATGTGGTTTCTTTTTTTTAGCATGGGTTTTTCCAGGTGTGACAGGGGTTTCAACCTAGCCTTGCCATTTCTAGATAGCCATGGTGTGATGGGGTTCTCATGTTTTGGTTGAGAAGGATTGTAGGATGGATTTGAAGGTGAGTGAGGTGGATCTTCAAAAGGAAGAGCACAGGGCCTAATGGTCCCTAAACTAGAATTTGGATTGTGATAAAGCCACTAGCTTAGTGAGCCCTGAACCAAAATGTGGGTTATGGTAAAGAAAGGTATTGTCTGCCTCTGTGGGCCTAAAAATCCTTTACTGGTTAATGGTGGGATATGTATTAAAACCCAAAGGTGGTTGCCCATGATTAGGCCTAGGAATCCATGCCTGTAAATGGCAGGATATACGGTAAATCATAGAGGGTGCAGTCTCTCTTTAGCACCTAGTGATACAATGTTGATTGTAGTAGAGCCTAAGAGACTAGGAGACACAAAAATTCCTGATGGTGTAGGTGGAGAAATTTGGTGGCATCCATGCTTGTTTTATGGCCTAATGATGCATAATGGATTACGGTAAAGACTGGTTTTTATTGATGAGGGTGAGGTGGTTTAGCCTCGAGATGCTCTGGTTAGTTCTTTTGGTTTGAGTCCCACGTTCACGCTTGGAATATGGCATGAGCATGATTGGTTGAAGAGAGATTTACCTCGAGAAATATATGGTTGGGTGTAGTCCCATAGCGGGTTGGATTTTGTATTCATTAATAAGAGGTCATCTCCTTGGTATATTATGTGTAAATGTATTGGTTTATATGTGGATTCTATGGCTCATGTATACATAATATTTATCTTGTTATTATGCTTGTTATAAGCATGTATTGTGATAATGATGATGTATGAATCTCCATATGTTTTGATTTGTAAATGAATGTATAATGTATTTATGATGTAATAAATGATAATGCAGATAATGATATAAGGGAACACAGATTCTTAGTGATTACAGATAAGTATGAGACGCCTATGCTCAAATTTATTGTTTAAACATGTAGATTACATATTTGTGATATGTTTGATAAAATGCCTACCATGGCTGGTAGGGGTATAGTCAAGCCCTTCTTCAAGTAATTTCATTTATATCATTATTCCATTGTTATATTTCTGTTCTGAAGGTGTCATTTAGTTCTGGGCAGTGACCTGGGATTTGGGCTTGACAAAGTGGCTCAAATTCCGAAGATGTAGGCACAAGACTGGGCAAAACAGTGCCTGGATGCATGCATACCCATGCTATGGGAGCATACAAAGCCTCCTAAACACATACATGACGATATCAAGGGAGCATATGAGGGTTTAATGGTCTAAACCTTCAGCTGGTCTCAGCGGCTGGTTACTTGAGTGGCTGGGTTGGCTCCTAGGAGTTTTGTTGTTGATGTGGAAGGATTGTATGGTGTGTTTCCATTGATTCCTCTTCCTTAAGGTGACTTAGGAGGTAAAATCATACAATAATAACCTCTCATCACATATTTAACCCGATTGGATGGTTACTTGGGTAGATGTGGGAGGAGGATGTTATAGAGTGATATCAGAGCATGGTTCACCCCTCAGACTGGATGGGTGGTGTGTTTGTCATGCGTTCATGTGGGTTCCATATGTCTTCCTTATGCTTATAATCCATGTGCTTGTTTCATTTTCACGATGTTGATCATGGTTGTAGCAATGTCACCATGTGAAGGTTGATGATGTTGTTGTTGGGATGATTTAGTCATAAATGCATTTGTTATGCATGCCAGTGTCTATATGATGTTATGCATGCATTGTAATGGTTATAGATATGCATGTATGGTAGGTTAGACATACATTGTGAGATTGTTGTATGCAGTTAGGTCATCATGATGATATTGGTATGTTATGATGTTGATGTGTTGGCTATGATAGAGAAAGAGATGAAGATCACTAGAGCGAGATTGGAACACTGGACTTTACGGTAAGAGAAGATCATCATATAAGTTTGTATGGTGGGCATGCAGGTATAAATCATGGTCATGAAAAAATAATTCATTTTATTTAAAAATTGAAGTATCTTATTTTCATGTCTATTAAAAGATTGAATAGTGCTATTTCCATCTTCCAAGTTTGCATCTATTTAGTCATATTCAAAGTTGAAGAATTTGAATAGTGGCATAGGGTTGTTCACAAAGTATTGAAATTTGAATTAATAATTCAAGAAAGAATGTACAATGGTACAAGTAAGTCTATGTTTTAATGAATTTTTGGTATATATAATTATCAATTTTCTAATATATACCTGTCATTTTCAACTCTTATTTAGATAATAGATTTTTTGAATTTCCATTTCCATTAAAATCATTGATGTTTGATTCTTCCTTTTTAGCTTCCACCCAGCATTAAGTCATCTTTGAAAAATATAAAAATCTCTATTCCAAAAAAGAAATCCCTTAGGTTCCAAAATCAATACAACCCAAATCCCATATTTTATTTTGTTACTTACCCTTTATTTGCATTGTACACTCTATGTAAATTACGTTTATACAAAGAAATGATAAAGTAGTTGTTACAATTTTAATACCAAGGTGGTGACCATTGGAAAAACTCTACTAAAAGACCATTTGTTGGAAGATGCTATATTAAAAATAAAATTTCGCTAAAATTGTTTAAATTTTATCGATTACGTTTTTACTAGGAATTGATAAAGTAGTTGTTGTTATTCTTGGAATAATAAGGTGCTTGTTGGAAGAAACTATATTAAAAACCAAACTTCGCTAAAATTGTTTAAATTTTATTGATTACGTTTCTACTAGGAATTGATAAAGTAAATTAGTTGTTGTTATTCTTGGAATAGTAAACTCATTTTAATGTGGAGAGTATATTCCATAGATAAAATATTTAAAGAAAAATGTTTAAATATGTATATTTTATATATGATTAAAAAACTATATATTCATTATATAAAGAAAATGAAAAAAAATAAATATGGCTAAAACATTTTAAGTAGTCTCATTGTTACTGACGTAGCCTAGCCACACTGGCCCACACTTCCACGTGTCCGAAAGGTTATACTTGTTTGTTGGACTTTATGACGTGTTACATTTCGGGAATGTTTTTGGTGGTTGCATGCAAGTTGGTCCGTTAATATTTGTGTTGCGGTGGGAATGAGTTAATGTTGCATTTAATTACCACCTACTCACCTCAGGCCTGGTTCCTCGACCTATTCTTTGGCCAAAACACTTTGGCTTATCGGCATTCGAGGTTGTTTTGTCTACCAGTGAGGTTGCTGCGAGGGTTTGTTGGTTGTCTTGTGTGGTTTATGCTTTGGTGAGTATGTCTACCCCTGGTTTTTCTTCGGGTATGACTGTGAGTGAATATTGGTCTTTCCAAATTGATTGTATGCTCGTCGATGGTTTTCTCCGGTGGCTCGATACCATTCTGGTTCTAGTGGTGTGCTCACTCGGCTCCTTTTCACATAGTAATATTTCTTGTCTAGTCCTACTTTTCTACTCTGTTCTGGTTATAAAGTCTGGTGTTTCATCTGGTAACTGCTCCTTGCTTTTATTCCTTCGCTTCAACCTTCGTTTGGTCACCTCTCCTAGTATTATTGTTGTCTCTGGTCACTATTCTGTGCGTAAAATGATGTCATCTTCTCTCGTCTTGGATTCAGGTAGCAAGTTGGTGGTTTTCTATGGCTCTGAATAGGTATTGAACCCTTACCTGATTCAATTCGACCTCCTCATGTATTGACGCTAACGATCAATGATCCTTCTGTCTCAGCTCTGTCGGTTTTTGGCAACAGCTCTACTCCTCAAGCCCTTGGTCCGACTTACTCAGGTAATGTATGATGCCCTTTGGTGTCTATTCTTGTTTCGATTTCAGTTCATCCTTTTACAATTGTACTGACGGAGCTCGTTGGTGTGTACAGGTTAGTGACTCGACTTGGGTATGCAGGTTTCTTCAAAAGGTGGTGAACCTCTATCGATAGGCTTTGGCTCTTCAATCTGTCAATACGCTGTTAGGGTTCTGGGTTTCCTGTAGATTTGGTAGTTTTCCATTTTGGTTGCTTTATGTCTATGGTGGATGTCCCTTTCGAAGGTGAAACTTTGGCCTCGCTATAATTCTGGTTAACTGCTTGTTTGAATGGTTATGGGGTTACTGTTCCCAAACCCTAGGCTAGGGTTTGTCCACTCTGGATGCAGCACTTGTTTTTATTTAACAAAGAATGTAATATATATATATATATATATATATATATATATATATATATTAAATATATATATATATATATATATATATATATATATATATATATAATATATATATATATATATGTCTCATTCAGCAGCAAGGCGAATATGGTTTTGTTATCACTGTTTAACTTGTGAAAATTATGAGTAATCGTTTGATGAAATAACTTTGTTGTGGGTTGCTCCTTCACACATTGTTTCCGGTCCTGTTTGCTCTCTGTCATTTGCTATCTTTTAGTACTCGGACTGTGGCTCAATTTGCTGGTCCTTCACTTTGTAGTTGGACATTTGCATGAATTTGATATGGTTTGTTTGATAGACGAGAACACAAAGGGGTCATGACCTTACGTGGTCATTCACAGTTTGTTAGTACAATTCCTTGCAATTCGATAAATGAAATTTCAATGTTAGAGTAAATAGGCAATGAATATAGATGGAAAATATCTGGAAAATAGGATCTGTCTCTGTCTTTTTATTTCTTTTCTATGAAATTGCTGAACCTTTCCCTTGTCTTACATTGTTGCATTTATGCATTTTGATTACAGTTAATGGGAACTGCAATTGTTTGTCAGTTGGACAAAAACAATTGGTTGTACAACTACAATTTCAGTTGTCATTACAAGATCTCCATTTAGATAATTTTGTCTTTTCTTTCTTAAGTTGACAGATCAATTTCTAACTATTGTTTATTAGTATTGAACCATAACAACCCTAACCGACATTTAACTTTGACATTTAACAACTAAAAGTAAAGTAACGTAAAATCCTATCTCATGACCTCATAGACTAATAAAGAAAACAATCCAGAAAATCAACAATCTTCCAACCTGGAGAGACTTCACCTGGTCATGGTGAGCTACATGCTCCTACATCAATGACCCTTTTTTAAGAATTTTTTTGGTCAATTTCATTTGAAATCAAGAAAAAATGTGTTAGAATTGCAAGTTTAAGCTATGTAGTTTATACAATCCAAGTTCTCAAATATTTTTTGAAGATATTGAACTCATTGTTTACATTCAAGAGTATAGTTTAAAAATGAAAAATTGCAAGGGGTATATATTATTAATATATATATATATTATAGAGAGAGAGAGAGAGAGAGATACATATATACACACACAAAGCGATTAAGTTTCCAAATCTATTATGTGAAAATATTTTAGTCAAAATTTTCATTGTAAAAGAGGTTTTCCTTGGAGCTACAATATTGTGTTGCTCCCCTTAGAAAATCCTTTATACTCTCTCTCCAATATTGAAATCTAATCTAAATGAACACAAACATGTATGTGTACACTAATTTCATCATGTGTGCACAAATTTGCAATTGAGTCTTACAGTTACGTTTCTAAAAAACCCTGGGGTATATAGGAATTATATCTTTTGGAATATTCCCTTACACAATTATATTATATATATTAATTTTTGTTACAATTAATAAAATAAATTATTGAAAATGGTCAATATTTGTTTTACCTCTAGGTTGGTGCAAGTGAGTTCTTATTTTAATAAAAAATATTACAAGGTAAATGAGTATGATTAAGTAGACGAGACTGAATATATACCTCTATTTTCCTACATAACATTAGAGAAGAAAGCATATGCTCCATCCACAATTCATTTTTCCCTAATGGTATCGTGTATCCATAATATTGATTCACATAACATGTTCATCACGAGCTATAACTTTATGGATTTTTTACAAGCACACTCAGAACCAAAACTAAATAGAGATAATGATACGTAGTAAAAATGTTGTACCATCATATAAAATTCCATTTACAACAATTTCCTGGGCACATATAACATTTATTTCCCATTATGAATAAATAGTAAACCTATAGCAATATTCAACATTCAACATTCAAATACTAAAATACTCTAGAAAAGTGAATTGTATTAATCAATTGAATAAACAAACTAAAGGATAAATGTATCTATTTGAAAGTTGAAGGCCAACATTAACTTAGGTAGATAAATTTTCCACCCAAGCATACACCCTTTTGCGCTTACTATTTTTATACTAGGCCACCCCAATTGAGGCTATGATACCACTAAATAAAATTAGAGCATTTTTATTGAAATCATTTTATCTTAGGTACCAGTCCCATTGTCTCACCACTACTTTTTTTATTGCAACAACAAAACTATTTTGGTGACAGATTGCTTTCCTTACATAGAAATAAGATAATACCTTCCTTATCTACTCAATATTCCCTCAAAATTCTCTGGTCTATCCCTTTATGTGTTCATAAAGGGTCTAGATACTATCCTTTAACTCCAACAACATTTACTTAGTTTTTGAACTTTTTCAAGTTTTAAGGGCTTCCTTGCTTGGTCGTTCAACCCACACTATGCTTTCCTCCATGAATTATATCCATGGCTTCTCCATCACATAGCTTGATATCTTTTCCTTGATCTGTTTCCAACCAAATTTTTGAATCTCTCCATTTTCTTCATCTCTAGAATTTGCTTCTTTTCTAAGGAATTAACTTCTAACCATTTCAATCTCTTCCTTATCTATTTTCATAATCTATACATATTTATGTAGTTCTCATCACATGAATTCAAAAGGGTCTCTATGATTCGTTGATCAACCTCCTAGTATGAATCAATATCTCCAAAACTACTTTCAGAGATGTTAGCATCAACCAAGAGAGAATGAATTTACCTCTCCCTCTATTTCTTTCTCTCTTATAAGCTACTTCTCTTCCATATGATTTTCCTTCTCTATTGTGTATAGCCCATTGTGTCTAGCCCCATGCATCTCTCTTCAATATGGTTTGCATGAGTTCATAATGGTAACACACCATTCATGTGAATGTGAAATGGCCTCCACCATTAACCTTAGAACCAAAATTATTTATGTCATTTAGGTGAGCGTTGTATTGTACTATGTTTCTTGTCTTAGTCCAATAATCTCCAGTAATGAATAATTCCTTATTCCCTACAACTATTCACTTAAATGCCTCTAAGACTACATGAATCATTGTCTCTCTGTAGTTAATTTCTTACATCTAATCATGATTTTGTTCCCTCCTCATCAACCACATGTGTGGGGGGTATAATGATGATTAGAAAAATCTCCTCGTCCCCAACACCGCACAAGGCCTCATTTTCCACCTTATTTGGGGACGTAATTTTGTTCAAAGAAAATGTGATAAAATCTAGGTTTTACCACTCTCACAATACGCCTGATGAAGATACTTATTGCCTTGATTTTGTAATTATGGAAGGTGTACATCTCCACAACCATCACATGTGTTTCTTCATTGGTAGTTAAGGTTTCTATATTTTTAGTAAGGAACGTGGTGATGAAGGTAACAAAGTAAAGTTTGGAAAACTAAGGATTATTCCACATGTAGAACCCACTAGTACCCACTCACCTTTCCCATCTCCTGCTACCGTAACCACTTTTTTTATGTACTGTTCCTATCTTGGGTAGCTATGTTATTTTATTAAATTCAAGAAAGATTATACTTACATTATTCAATGTACCATAAAAGTTCTTCCTCATGGTGTAAATAAAACATGGTAATTAAAATATACATCCTAAAGAAAATTGAACATTTAATCATAAATAAGTTTAGTTATTCAATTGGATTCAATACTAGGACATTCTGTCATATCCCCCTTTGAACAACACAATCATAAATATTCTCTTCTCATTAAAAACACTTCTTTTCCTCATTCTTCAGTTGTATTTGTAGTGCCATCGTATTCACTATTTTCGTATACCACCAAACTTCAACACTCCAACATATGCCTACATTAGTAATCAAGTAAGCATACATACTATAGAAATTATCAAGAAACACTTATCTTATGCACAACATTTCTCAATTCCATGATGTAAACATCTATTCAAATATATGTATGTATATTTTATTTAATACTTATATCTATGGATATGCATCTATCCCATATAATGGCTTGCATTGGAAATAATTAATTTGATTTTCCTTTCCAACTCATCCACAAGATTCTAGCCACCATTTGACATGAAATTTTAAGTTTCCTCCTCCTTGATAAACTCACCCTCTAGGCTTAGATGTCCCCTTATCTAATTAAAAATCCCTTAGGTGATCCATCTTGTCATGGATTTATCTTGTATGGAGATCACTAACCTACTACTAGAGATCCACTAGTAGTATATAATGAGTGGTAATCACTGGGTTCCTTTGTCCTAACAATTCCCCTTCTTCAAGGGTTTCCATCTTCAATAGAAATCATCTACCATGCATCATACACATATAGTTACCTTATATATATTGATAATAATACAACTTATAAATTCCAAGTCTAATTCATAAACAATATTATAATTCATAAGTATGATATTCCTTCTCATAGTGTTTGGCTCTTGTGTGTTGTAACACCTAATATTTCTTACAGAATTACACTCATTTTCATATTTGAGACCATTCTAAGTACAACCTAAACTTTTCAATGAACAAAATAAAAGTGAGTATCTATGCATATAATCCTTTCTTTCAATATTTACTACCATCAATGAGGCGTTATGAGAATAATATTAACAAACTAATAATTCAATCATTTTTAGTTGTTAATCATACCCAATGAATTGGAACTATGATTAAATATATATGGTTTACTTAACATACCTACCATTACAAGATGAAACTAAATATTTATTCCAATAACAATGTTCCAATACTCATGATCACATCTACTCAATCTATCTTTGTCGCTTGATATCAAAATACTACATTTCTATACAATGTATTCCACCATCATCAGTTGGAAGGTCTAGCCAAAACCTCAATGCATCATCTACTCACCTCCCATCTATACCTTAGGAATACTACAAGGAACTTTCCTTCTATACTCTAGTTCCTTTAGGAACCCTCTCCTATATAGGTGCTCCTCATTATTTACAAAAAGGTTAAAGTCTACAACACCAATATAAGCAGGGAGACAATTGGACACTTGTGCAATGTTATATCCTTCCATATCCATCGACAATATGGTATCACACCTAATCTCTATTGAAATTCATTTTAATGTGTTATACAAGCTCGTAACATGATTATGTTACACATTCACTCATTGTCATGTGACTCAATCATGAGATACTAATTCATGGCTGAATCAAAAGGATTATAACAATGTTTCCATAAGAAAAGCTTCTTCCTTCATTATATCCCACCTAGGTATCATTATCATACATGAAATCCATCATAAAAAAATAAATTAATATACAAATTATTCCTAAAGGAATGCTTACTCTAATAATTTAAATTCATATATGTTAGCACGATTAATTTTCATACTTTGATAGCTTCCTTCAACATTCCTGATGTTACTTAATTAGTTGATGTCTTGTAGGAACTCACATGATCCCTTAATCATCCTATTGACAAGAATCCTATCATGTTTATCCTTTTCACAAGGTTTTCTATAATAGGCCACTTCATCATCAACATTTTCAACCATTTTGATATTTGTTTTGGAAAAAATTGTGTGTTAATATTTGAAATGTCCAATATTCGAGTGAACACTCTACCCATCATCAAAGAAAAATAAAGAAATAAAATATGAAGTGATTTTAGTAATGAAAAGATAATATAAAGGTAATAGAAAGGAGTTAACCATGAAATAAGAAAATGGGTTCCAAGGAATGGAAAATATCTTTAAATCATATAAATAATAATGTAGACATTATGATAAATTTGAGCCATAAAAGATAAATTATTATTTTTATATATTTGATTGGTTAAGGAAAGTTTTTGGTTTCCTTTCACTTTGTGGTGTCGCAAAAGAATCTTTGGCTTCAAGAATCTACTATTTTTATTTTATATTTTCTTTGAAAATATAAATTGTTTGTTATGAGAGGAAAATGAGATCGGCTTAGTTAACTGAAGAGAAAAGTGCCCTATGCACTAGGATCATATGTGTTCATCATAAGGGTCCTATTATCATGAGACTACCATTCATCTAATGCAATTATACTTTGATATCAATATAAAAAAAACCATCACATGTTATTAGATGAGAACAATAGACTATTTGTGCACTACCATTCTTGAAGTGAAAAATCCCTTGATGATGATTGTTTTGTGACATATTTTTCTAAGTAATGAAAATGCAAAGACTATTGTTTATATTTTTTAACTCACCAATTGTAGTCTTTTAATGAGTTTGTGCTATTACCTTCTTTCTTTTTTCATCATGTAGGAAATTAAGTTTCAATAGATATTTATTTTCCATTCTTTTTCATTTTTCATTTTTTGCATTTTCAAATAATTGTTTACCAATTCAACATAATTAGAGTTGTAACTTTTAGAATAAAGTGCAACAACTACTACAATAATTATGATCCAAAAACTAGGTGAAAGACCTACATATTACAAGGAAACACCATATTTTAAAGTTGTTGGTTTATTTGAACTCGAGGAATTGGAGAAGTATAAACCTTTTAGAAAAGAGGTGTATGAGAAAATAAAAGAATCATATGTAAATATTCATGATTTTGATATAGCTATTCATAGACCTTATTTTCATGTGAAGCCTATAGAATATGAATTATATTAAATATGATTGAGTTATATAGATGCATCAAGGCCAATTTTGAGCAAAATAATTTCTTTAGTTCAACATCACATGGCTTTGGGGGTGCCTCTCCAACTAACTTCCCCTTGAGATGTGATAAGACCTTTGTGGTAAAACATGTTGAAAACATGCAAAAAGATTTGCAATAGTGTATAATAAGAACCTAGAGTAAAATTACTCGTGATTTTTCTTCTCTGAAACATGGAAAATTAGTATATTATAATCTAACTAAATAATTTTCTTATTATTATATATATATTTATACATTATCAAGGAATAACCAATATTTTACAATGTTTTCTATTTTTTTAGAAGATTAGCCAATAATTTGCAATACCATAAAACCTAGTGAAAAAATCGCCAAGACTTAACAAAATTTTATAATTCAGTGAAGGATTCACCAAAAATTATATATGTATATTATATCAATGAAAAAAAAGCCTATAAATTTTTATGTATACCATGGAGATTCACCCATTTATTAGGCATATAAATTTGTGGGTTTCTTAAAATTTTCCCTGTATGTTGTTGATGAATGTGTTATATGTTAGCTTCTTGTTGTTATATGTTAGTTGAATTGATGATTAAGGTTATTGTAGTTAAGAACTTGATGTTATATGTATCATGCTAATTGAATTTTCGTCTACATATGGGTAGGGTTATGATATTCAGGTATGATTCAACCTAACTAGAATAATGTGTTGCACTAATCTAGACTTACTGTGCATATGTGATTGATATGCATGAATGACATTTTTTTATGAGCTTATGATGTGAACATGTTAGCTACTTATTATTATGGATACTATGACCTTATTTATGTTTGACTTGATGTGTTGTGAATTTATATTGTGCTAATCTAGATTAATTGGGTAGACAAGATAGCCTCCCTCAGATACATTAAGGTATGAGTTTTCTTATGTCATCTATTTGATGTTTGAATGTTTGACTATGTCATTTCTTTGGTGTTTGAGTGTTTGGTATCTATTGTGCCATTTATCTGTTGTCTAAATGTTTGATTTCTTGAATTATATGAGTATGTGTATATTTCTTGCCGAAATGATCTTGTTTTGAGATGATTGTGCTAATACATATGTGTTGAGACAACTGATATGTACTTGGCTGTAAGTAGGTGATAGTTGTAGCATTATGTATTATGACTAATGAATGTGAGTTGATTGTTGAGTACAACATGGTTGTTGAACTTGGTAAAGGTTTATTTCAAATTAATACACATGATGCCTTGTTCTTTGGAATGTGAGACTAACATGTGTGAGTAGTTGCAGGGCAACATGCTTTATATTAGCTTAACAAGGTAATAGTTGATATGTTTATATAAATAACAATTGGGTGATGTGACAATGCATAGTAAGCCTCAATTATAGCAAGAAAAAAATTAAAATAAAGGAATTGGGTGAAAATTCCTTTGGCTATGTTTGGAAACCTCAATCCCAAACAAATGAGTGCTTTGCATACATGAAGTCTTCTTAAAATTGACTTTGTCTGACATTATGTTGATATATGTTATATTCATGAACATGTATTTGAAAGGTATAATGAATGGTCCCTATCTATGGCTAGACTCATCAAGGGATTGGAATACCTTGAGACTTGTACGTGTTCAGTTACAAGGCAACGTTCTTAACACAACAAGGTATGATAACTAGTATGTTGTTATGTGTATTTATGCATTGACAGTAATGTGTTTATGGCAGTATGATGTAAGGGATTACATGGCAAAGAGGCTAACATGAAATCTAGAAGAAGGCTGAGAGTGAGATTTCTCTTTGAAGCATTGGGAACCATCAGGATTGAATCATGGCTATCGAGAGTCTTATGATTCTTATTCTTTGTGCTTTGTTTGCACTTAATTTCAAGCTTTATTTATGTCTAGTGTATGGCCATACCAGTTTGTTTGCAGTGTCATATTGTTATTGGTCTTCATGGTTTTATTCTTGTTTGTGTTTTTTATTGCCTTTTATTTCTTGAGAGACTTGGGAATTGGTTGGGAGAGAGGAAAGTTAATAGAACTCAGGGAGAGCTGAATTAAACCTAGCAGGCAATGTAAGACTCGAATTGGTTCAGTCCATTGGTGTAAATAGATAGTGGAAGTACACTCATGATAAAGGTAACAGGAAAGGTGAAGTAAATGGATATGAGGGGTCAGATTCATTGCTTATGTTTGGAACGATTGTTCTCAATTTTGTGCATGGTGTGCACAAACAAAAGGTGTTGTCTTAACCTTGACTTTATGTTATCTAGTAATTATTTTATGATCATGATGATGCTGATGTTTATATCATATATATATATATATATCTATCTATCTATCTATATATATATATATATATATATATATATATATATATAGATTATATATATATATATATATATATA
Source organism: Pinus taeda (assembly GCA_000404065.3). Lineage (NCBI taxonomy): Eukaryota > Viridiplantae > Streptophyta > Pinopsida > Pinales > Pinaceae > Pinus > Pinus taeda. The sequence continues at coordinate 17,647 of APFE031523807.1, read as the reverse complement.
TATATATATATATATATATATATATATATATATATATATATATATATGTTTGTGTGTGTATGTATGTCGTTGTATGACATTGTCATGATTGTTTTATGCTAATGTTTATGTATATGCATATATGTATCTATGTCACTATTTGATAAGGTTGTCAGGGATCATTCTAGTGGAGGAATGATTTCTTATGCAGGTGAGTGGTATGATGAGGTTCCTGGTCTTATGCAGAAACAAGAGGTAAGAGTAGTCATGACAAATATATGAGGCCGATATCATGTGGATATGAATTGATATTGTATGCTTGCATTATGTGTGTGTTTACATTATGGCAGGCATCTCTAAAGGATACACCAGCTGAATGAAAGAAGTAAGATCCTCAGCATGCTAAGATAAGCTTGGATGGAGGAAAGACACTAGAAGCAAGGTTCCTTGGTAGAGACAATGTGGTTTTGGATGTGAAGTATTACTATTGTATACATGTTGTGCATGTTGTATACTCAGTGATTGTACCTATGGTGATGTGTACATGTAATATATGTAGTATTGTTTACATATAATGTTGTGTGTCTGTTGTATGTATGGTGTTTTGTGTACATTTCATATGAAGTACTAGATATAGGTGGTGGTATGTACTAGTCAGATATGTGGTGTTGTGTATATACTAGACTGAGTGCATGATGGATATGTGGTGTTGTGTGCATATGGTTTTATGCGCATGTTGGATATGTAGTGTTCTGCACATAGGGTGCTATGTACATGTTATATATGCAGTGCTATGTACATATGGTGTTCGATGCATGTTGTACATGTGGTGATATGTACATATGATACTGTGTGCATGATTGTACAAGTGGCACTATGAACAGGTGATTCCATGTACATGTTGTATATGTGGTGCACATATTGTGTAGGTGATGCAGTGAACAAGTGGTACCATGTGCATGTTGTGCATATGGTATTGGTGTACATGTGGTATTGTGTGGATGTCATACATGTTGAGTTGTCAGCATGTGATACTATGTATGTGCATTTTATAGTCGTGGTATCATGACATATGTATTCATTGTGTTTTACTCTATGTACGTATTTGTGTTGTGTTGTACCTCAGATGTAGGAGTATGTGTTATGTTGTGTTGTACACAGGTGTAGGTGTATGTGTGGTATGTTAGGTGTAGCATGTATTTTATGGTGTTTTATGTCTTGTGTGGTTGTATGTGTGTGATGCACACTATGTGTATGTGCACATGGTTGAGGAGAAGGCACTAGGTGTTTGTAGGGTGTGGCGATCGATCCAGTGTGTGCACAAAATAAGGAAAATGGTAGAAGCTAAGGATTTATTAAAGGATAAGTATCCTCATTTTATTTCAATTTTATTATGCATGCGATTTATGATTATGGTCTATGATGATTACATGTGATATATGATTCCAATTTATGATGGTTACATGTGATTTATGATTTGGATCTATGATGGTTGTGTTTTGAGCTAGCCATATGTGATATGTTTATTCATGATGATTTGATCAAACAATTAATTTGACTTGTTGTGGTAGGAAGTAAACAGGATTGCAAGTATACCTTATTAACGAGCTACCAATGAGGTATGATGTGAATTTTTCAATTATTTTTAGATCTAATGGAAGTTATGTGCTTGGTACAAGAAGCATGGAAATGTTGGTTAGGTGGTCGAAACTAACAGCAATCATTAATAGAAACAACAAAAGGAATTGGAATAGGCAACAATATGTTTGTAAAGCATTCAGGAGTAGGGACATTATGGCACACTAGTACCCAATAGTGTCCATTGATTGCCATGAGCATGTTATGACTGGTATGATGGTTTTAAGGTAGGTATATACCTTCGTTTTTAGACCTTATGATGCAAGGAAACCTTTTTGAGGGATGGAATTCCCGAGATGGGGGTGACAACAGAACTTGGAAGGTGTATGATTGCATGGAAGGGGGTCACCAGATTTCCCGAGGCACTGTGGAGCAAAGAATGGAAGGTTTGGGATATATTTGTTTTTATCATTAGCATTTCCATATGGAATGAAATGAACATTGGGATTGTGCCCTGAAATAATGGTCTAGCAATTGTTCACTAAGAGGACAAGTGGTGTAGGATTATAGCTTTGGACATTGGATGCAGATTTGACCTTGCAGTGTATTCTAGACTTCGTGGGAAGGAGATGAATCTTGTGATTACTTTGAGGGTGGAGGTGTGAGACTTTGCATTCCCTTGTTGTAAATATGTGCATCGTATCCTTTTATTTGTTGGTTGACAAAATGTGTATGTGTGTATATGTGGTTATTATTGTAAATACCATAATGATTTGTGTTATAAATCTCCATGGGTAGTATGCTTTTTTTAAGTTGTCTTAATGGTTATAGGTGTCAATGAACACTGAGGACAATGTTTCACTAGCAGGGGCGGTTCTGTAAGAACCCTAGTTAAAATACATGTAAAAATATATAAGACCACAATCATGGGACATGTATTCCAAGATGAATGGTAGGAAAAAAATCCTAGTGGGGTGTCACTTTGGTTTATTATGGCTAAGGAAATTGGCAAATGCAATGGAAAAGGCTTTGGAAAGGCATGCGACATTTATTGGGATTTTAGTTATGAAAATAAATGAAATTAGGAGAAAATAAAGGTGAAAGGTCATAGGCTACATGTGAGGAGGAAATTGAAGGACAATAATAGAAAATGAAGAAAATACAGGGCTCATTGATAAAAAGTCTTATGAGGATCAGTTGGCAAACTTTTATCAGTTTAGTTTTTGAGCTCTTTCATTACTCTCTTGCTCTCACACACTGTTGGACACTTAGATTTTTCTTGGAGCACTATGGCATTGGATCAAGAAAGGTAAAGAACAAAAGAGGAAGGAAGGAGAAAGAAAAGAAGAGAAGAATCAAGTGGCTACAATAGTATTCTCTGAAGATATCAATTTTCATGTGTGTTTTCATTGCTATATTTGGCATGCATGGTATTGCATGTGGTTGCTTGATGTTGTGGCATGGGTTTCGCTAGTTGTGATAGTGTTTTCAACCTAGACTTTCCATTTCTGGATAGCCATGGTGTGATGGGGTTCTGATGTTCTGGTTGAGTTGGATTGTCGGATGGATTCAAAGTTGAGTGAGGTGGATCTCCAAAAGAAAGAACACATGACCTAGTGATCCCTAAATCTGAATATAGATTGCAGTAAAGCCATTGACCTAGTGACCCCTAGACCAGAATGTGGGTTGTGGTAAATCCATGTATTTTGTTCCTTGGTGACCCTAGAAATCCTAGACCAGTTAATGGCAGGATGCACGGTAAATCCTAGAGGTGGTTTCCCTTTATTAGGCCTAGGAATCCTTGTCGGTGAATGGAGGGATATATGGTAGAACCTAGAAGATGGGGTCTCAGTTTAGGGCCTAATGATCTGGTGTGGGTTGTCATAAAGCCTGAGAGACTAGCAGACCGTAAAGTTCCTCCTGGTGTAGGTGGAGAAATCTGGTTGCATCCATGCTTGTTTTATGGCCTAGTAATTTGGGATGGATTGCAGTAAAGCTTGGTTTTTAATGATAAGGGTGAGCTGTTTTAGCCTTGGGATGCCCTGATTGGTTCTTTTGGTTTGATTCCCACATTCATGCTTGGAATATGGCACGGGGGTGATTGGTTGAAGAGATATTTGGATCATTCGATCTATGGTCAAGTGGAATGTGGTAGTCCCATAGTGGGTTAGCTTTTGCATTCATTAATAAGAGGTTCCTTCCTTGGCACCTTATGTGTAAATATATTAGATTATATGTGGACTCTACAGATGATGTATCCTTGATATTTATGTTGTTATTATTGTGGTTATGACCATGTATTATGTAGTGATGTTGTATGGATCTCCTTATGTTTTGATTTGTAAATAAATGGATAATGTATTTATGAGCTAATAGATGATATTGAAACTAATGATATAAGGGAACACTACTTCTTAGCGATTCTCATATAAGTATGAGACCGCTATGCTTAGAGCTATTATTTAAACCTGTAGATTACATATTTGTGATATGTTTGATGAAATGCATGTCATGGCTAGTAGGGGTCCAATCAAGTCCTTGTTCAAGTAATTGAATTTGTATCATTATTGAATTGTTATATTTCTTTTATGAAGGTGTCAGTTAATTTTGGGTAGTGACCTAGGCACTAGGCCTAAAAAAGTGGCTCAAATCTTAAAGATGAAAGCATAACACTAGGCAGAAAAGTCCCTGGATGAATGCATAGCCATGTTGTGGGAGTATCCAGAGCCTCTTGGATGCATGCATGCCCATATCAAAGTAGAATGAAGGGGTCTAATGGTCTAAACTTCAGTTGGTCTCAAGGGCTGGTTACCTGAGTGGTTGGGATGGGTTTTGGGAGTTTTGTTGGTAATGTGGAAGGTATTTATGTTGTGTTTCCATCAATTCCACTTCCTCAAGGTGACTTAGGAAGTTGAATCATATCATAGTAACTTCTTGTCATATGTTTACCTTGGTTTGCTGATTACTTGGGAGATGTCGGAGGTGGGTGTTACAGAATCATGGTCGAGGTATCTTCCCACTAAATTACACAAGTCTTTGAATACCCTTGCATCCTAGTAAGTTATAGATTTTCACTTGTAGATTCAATAGATTATGTGATATGCTAAAACGTAAGACAAGAATCTACTCTACTCAGCAATAGAAACCAAAATTGTAAGCAGGAAAGGAAGAATTTCCAATGTACATAACATAATATTTTTCTGGTAAAGAAATTGCTAAAAACCCCAACTATCTATATTTAATTAACTAGAAGATTTGAGAAGAAAATACAATGTGTGTTCAACTCAAACAATTCATGCACAAGTACAATCTATCTCTTTGCTTCACAAACCATCTCAAGTCAATATTTATCCAATTATGTTGCCTTCCAAGCCCCTACTTCCTTTCACAATTTCTGAGATAATTATCCCATATTTAATGGAGAAAATCGCTCACCATCACGACACATTCCATCGATAGGCCTCATACTGGTTGCATGCACCATTTGTACAACTCAGAAAATTATACAACTAATAGTACATTGTCCCTGAACTCTAATCTCAATTGGGTCTTCCTCTAAACTGACATGCATGAGTTATTTATGAGTGAAACTTTAGTTAACTAGTGGAGTAGTGAAGTTGCAGTAACGGTGATCCCCACTACTAGAACTCCTACTAGTTCCTCCAAGAGTTTAAACTAGTTTAACTGACCCTAACTCATTTAGACTGATTAAATTAATTAGAACTCAAAAGAACTCAACCTTGACACCTAAAATTTGGGAATCACTCTACAAGACTCTAGATAGAATTCCAACTTGAATTTAATGAGCCAACTAAGTCAAATTAACTTAGTTAACTATTGCAAGTTGCCATGAGAAAAGAATTTCGATTTAATTCCTAATTTAATTCAAGGACAAATTAATTTAGAATTTCTAGATGTTATTTTTAACATTTCTTATTTCTATTTTCAACACTCGCTCTCAATTAGAAAGTAATTCAAGTCTATCCTAATCTGGTACCTTTGGAATGCTCTAATGAAAAACTTCTCTCTAGTGTTGTTGCTTCTACAACTTCTAAAACTGAAAAAAAAAAAAACAAAAAAAAAACAAAAAAAAACAAAAAAAACAAAAAACAAAAAAAACAAAAAAAAAAACATCCAAACCAAATCAGTATGATGCATTTCTCACCAAAGTCTCTAACTGCTACTAGATTTTGTATTGTCTACTGAAAACATTGCACTTTTGCTAACTCTCCATTGTGCCATCTACACTATTGCCAACTCTGCTCTCCACTCCCCATTATCTGATTGTTGCTAGTCTATGCCTTTATCACTCTCACATCTAACAACATGAACTTCCACTGGTCCATCATATTACTATGTATTGTGGGCTCCCACAAGAAAGTAATGATCCATGAGACAAAACATCTCAGTGGACCCTACCAAAATTTATGCACTCTTGAGACTATTACTTCACATTTCCCCACCTCTCACCTAGAGGTATGATTGCATGTGCTCCCTCTACCCACTTGGCTTTAAATTTCCCCCTTACTAGAGGTCTCTACTTGAGTGGATGCGTCCACAACCTTCTAAGGATGCTTCTGAGGATGCTTTTGAGGCTGCATGTTGAGAGGTAATTCATGCTCCCACTCAACCTCCAAGTCTCTAACCTTTTCCTTTCTCCTCAAGGCTTTGCATGCATCTTGCACTTCAAGTTCATATAAGTTCTTAACTTGCACACCAATTTGTTTTGCTTGTCCCATGGTGATGTGCCTAAGGTAAACCTTTCCTTTACTAAAAATCACATCGTAGCCATGGTCTTCTAATAACACGGTGGAAACAAGTCCTAGAACATACATCACATATATGATTCTGAGTGGGGAGCCACACTCCCTCTGAAAGATAATTGTATTGATGTTGTTCATGCTATAACTCCCATCATCACCAAACTCTATGCTATGTTGGAGGTCCTTCTCCTCTAAGTCACTGAAAAGGCTCTATTCCCCATCATATGGAACGAGAAAACGTTGTAGAGATACCACATGCTTCCCATTACAGTGCTGTACATGCATGCAATGAGAGTGAAATCGAGTTTGAATTGTGAAGCTAGATCTTCACCTGTTGCTGCTACTACAGGCTCCTTCTTCTTTCTTTCTTTTATGGGTAATTTGTGTCATGCTTCATGTACTCATGATAGTGAAAACACTTGATTTGCAATAAGTCCTTCTTCTTGATGCTCTCCTCGCCTTGGTACTTCTTTCCCTTGGATTTCTTTTCTTTACTAACTAATGGGAATTCCTCTTCCACTTCTTTGGATGAGGTCCTATCTCTAGTGTTCCACTAAAACTCTTCTTATACCAAGTCGAACCACAACTGCTCCCACTCTGGTAGCTTCTCCCTCCCATTTACTGAGTCCTGGTAACTGTGCCATCTCTTGGGAAGTCCTAGAAGTGCTAGGCTCACAAGATCACCTTTGAAAATAGTAATCCTGACGCTTCCAAGCTCATCCCAACATTGAGTGAACTTGGTCAAGTACCTTGAAATAGAGTCACCCTTTTCCATCTTGATCTTTCTGAGTTTGTCCTTCCGTGCTAGATTCCTGTGGCCATTACTATTTTTAGACGAGTCCGTCAATGCCTTCAACATTGGAAATGGAGTTTCCTTACCATGGATATTCAAGACAATATGATCTCAATCTCCTTCTAGAATAATCCTTCTCACTTTTTCCACACACTTTCTCCATTAATCTAGATCTTTAACATCAGATGTTGGATGCTTTGGAGTACACGATTTATGAATTCCTTCATCCCATGGTCTTCCAACATGTTTAAAGCCTCGAAAATTATTGCTACAACAAGGGGGATGACCACCAAGTCCAGACCTTAAAGCAACTCCTTTTCCGTTTGGAATGGTGGTTCTAACTAATTCAACTAGGTCCAATTACCTTCTCTCAATATGCAATGGCTTTAAAATATGACTTTCAATCACCAATGGAGAAGAGACATCATATCGACCCTCTTCCTGATCAGGGAAGAAAGTGATCCTTAAGCTAATTTGGGGCTCAGCCAATCCATTACTAAAGTTTGCCTCTTTGGGAAGGAGACTTATAAGAATATAGAAATTAATCTAAATCTAAACTTATTCTAAGATGCAAGCAAAAGGAACTATCTTAATCCTATCTCAATTAGGCAGATATAGATATAACTCAACAAAGAGCAAGATATTTAAAGTATTGGGATTTAAATATGCCTTGTTTGTAATAAATATCAATTTAATGAAGTAATTCAATTAACTGACATTATGGATACCAAACTAGATCCTATTGAAACCTCTTAATTGAAATAATCAATCAACAACACTCGGGAAAAAGTTTGCAAAATGATTTTGATCATTTAATAAGCAACTTGAATTATTAAACAATAATATGTAGAACAAGTTCTCAACATATCAATATTCAACAAATCAGTTTTATAAGACAGATTTCTGAGTAAATAATTACTCTGGAATTAGAATTTAATCCATAAGAGTAGCGATAAATAATAACATAAAATTGAGACAAATTACCCACATCGAAAAAAGTGCACAAATATGAAAGTAAATTGAAACATTCCTGTCATCATAAAATGAAACCAGCATTAAAGTAATATTATTAAAAATATCAATTTATTGAATCCATTTCTCCAGCTCCGGTCTCTAATAGTCCTTTACAATACCTGAGCTTCTGCTTTCAAAAGCAGAGCTACAATAGTGCAAACTCTATTCATTATACATAACTCAAAATGTAAAAGAAAAAACTCAATAATCTCTAGATCTGAGATTCCTCTCCTCCCACCTACAACTCTAAATCCCTATTATAGAAGTTCTTTTAGAATTCCAAAATTGTAGAGGAGAGAAGCCCTTTATTACATTATGCAATCTGTCATTTATAATATTTTCAAAGGTATTTTTGAGAGGAAAGTTTGTTGAAGAAAAATATGTCCAATCCAAATTTATTTGCTCAAAAATTCTAATCTTTAATTGTTGGAGCCTTCTTATTGATTGAGATCTTTTTCTCCATATCTCTTCTACTATGTTTCTGCAAAAATAAATTAAGATGCAAAAATAAAATCAAGATGCCAAATCTGGAATCAAACAAATCTAATCAAATTTAATTAAATAAACAACTGAAAAGGAAATCCAGGTTTTCTATTGATTGCTGTGATGATTGAACTGGCCAAGGATATTATTGATGAATGAATCTGCAGTTAGAAAAGGCTTGGGAAAACGAAGAAAATAGAAATCAAAAAATTGATTTTGTTTAGAAATTCAGAGCTTGATATTATTCTTGTTTTTAGACCCAATAAATGACTAAATCTATTAATGAAACCTGCTCAGAAATGTTTCCTTGATTTTATCTTTCTAATGAGTTGTCCTAGGCCTCATTTGGCCAAGTAAAACTCAATCTATGAGCCTCCAAAGTTGATGAGTCAAATCTGGCATAATTCTGAAAATTCCGTTACTGGGGTAAAAAGATTAGAGTTTTATTTAGAAAAAATCTAATTCTAAATTAGACTTTAATTATCCTAATAATTAATTCTAATTTAATTATTAATTATAAAGTAAACTAATTATTTAGTAAACTATTTATTAATTAATATCTAACTAACTAAAATATTAACTATTTATAAACTAATTAAATATGATGTATTATAATAATTAAGTTTTAATTTAATTTAATTAATTATAATTTATATATTATTAATTTAATTAATTTAAAATTTAATATTAAATATTAATTTTTATTTTAATATTAAACTATATTATCCTATCACTCCATTACCATTTCACTCATTCGTATGAATGAGTTTGAAACTCAAACAAATGAATTATGAAGTTTCACTATGATACTTTTGCCCCTTTGACTTTTTTGCAATCAGCAAATTCGGAGGTCAGGGTTATTGGGGTTTTCTAAAATCATTTCATTGAGAACTTGCGATGCGATGTACCGATCATGTTATAAATTTTTATTATTTATATATATTCTTTTTTTATATTATTTTTTTGTCGTCCAAATAAAATAAAGTTTGGTTAAGTTTTTTTTAATGAAATTATGTGGGATGTATAATAATTGTGAGTTGGTGTTATAGATTATAGTTATTTTTGGTATTTGATAATTTTAAAATCAACTACAATTTGGCTTAGTTATTTAGAGAAAAATAAAAAAATTAATAGTGATTCAACTAAAGACTAATATTTACAATAAACGCATTTTTTTAACCCAAACGACACAATTGATTAAACTTCAAAGGAGTGTTATTTACAAACCAGTTGACCAAATAAAGTAAAACAAGTATCAATGGAAAGCTTATAAAAAACTAATTTCAACAAAACAATCAAAACAAAAATCTAAAAAATGAAAAATTAAGAAAATCGTAGGATAATAAAAGTCCTAAAAGGCATTTAGCAAAATTTTTTATAGAAAGGGTCCCCATTATTTGAAGTAAACAAGTCAAAAATGGGAGACGGGGGGGCAGGGGGGGGTTGTGTTTTACCACAATAATGGCAACACACGGGAGAAGAACCAGTTATCTCTGTTTGATATCAATGATATTTTTCTAAAATTAAAGTAAAAATAATTAAAGAAGAGAGAATTATTTTTGAAATGTTTGACTAGGTTCATTAGTCTGAATAAAAACAAGAATCATCTTACTATAATTTTTCTTAAAACTCCTCGTCAATTAAAAGATTTCAAGACTCTATATGAGTCCTTAATTAGTTGTAGAGATAAGGCAAGGGTCACTTTACAGCTTAGCTTTTAAAATATACTCATTTGTCATAGGTAGAGCTATTGTTGCCAGTAAACATCCATAGTCTCCACAGGGTTACCTTTTAAACATGAATGATTTAGAATCACATCTATTTAAGAATTATTGACCTAGAAATAAATCCATTTATATATGTTTTTTTTTTTTTTTTTTTTTTTTTTTTTTTTTAAAGCCATTATCCTGGTTTTGTAGCTAGATAGTTGACAATGCCATTCACTGATTATAATTGGACTGAACAAGCTAGCTCATGACGAGACCCGTTGTCTTATAATTATTTGCAATCATAAGCCATTACCTTGGTTTGTTTAGCAATGTTCGTATTATCAGCCTATCTTTCCCCTATGATCATGGTAAACAAGCTCATGATAAAGCCTCTTCTCTTTTAAGTTTAAATATATTTTTGGATTACGCTCTAGAAGAATAAGACTTTTTGGATAGGGAGAATCATTGACTCCTTAAGAGTTAAGAATAACAATTTTAGAGTTAAAGGTGCTTTTCTTTAAAGTGTCTTTACTTGGTTAAAAATAACTTTTCTTGATTGATAATAAAATTTTGAAAGATCTTAATAAAATATCGAAATCTCAAAATGATTACAATTTTGATTAAAAAAGAAATTTCTCAGATTTTATGATACTTTGTCAACTTCTCTTATTTTTTTAATCTCTTCCTTACGTATGTCTACTTTTATAATAAGAAAAACAAATTTTATTTAGAGATCTAAAGAAAAAGCTAATAGTAGACTATTAACAAATTTTCGCTATGTATGTCGACCATTGTTAGGTAACAAGAAGGCCTTCCATATAAATCATGGAAAAGTCACCAAAATTAAACTGAAAACCAAAGGAAAAGAATTATTAAGCTAAAGTGAGAAAATAAATCAACCAACAAAAATAAAAAATGAAGAAATTTAAAAGTGGAAAGGAAAATCCAAGTTTTGAAAGATAAACCCTAACAAGAATGTTTATACCAATGTCTCAACAACATGAAGTAAAGGAAAATAATTATGTGATCATTCCTTCTTATGTCAAGATTCAGATAAATTATACCTTGTAGGGTTGTAAATGTTTTAGGCTTTAGATAGCAGTGATGATAAAATTTAGCTACAATGAAAACTTTATGTCTGATGTCAATCTTGTTGTTTCAAAGCATCATCTTAATCATTTTCTAAAAAAAGGAATGCTTAAAGAAACAGATTAAAAGTTTAGAAACTTCCTAGTGTAGTTGTTTCAATGAAGGTTCTTGCTGCTTGAAATAAAACCAGGAAAAGATATAGGACTTCAAAATATGATCTAGCGGAGGATTGAAAGCTTTTATGAAAAGCTGCAAAACAAATTTTTTATATCAACATAATCAAAAATGAAACTAAAGTAACAAAATGGAAATTAATGAAAGTGGGTATATGAATCTTACCATTGGATAATTGATTTTGATCTTACTTGAGAGGTATCAGTTTCTCTAGTACTAGCTGACTCCTTATTTTAGTTTACCTTAAAAACATGAAGAAGTCAAACTAACCAAAATCCTATAACCCAAAATCATTATTTATTTTATGTAAACTAAAGCAAGTAGTAAAATGTAAAAATGGAATGCTTTGTGTTCAAGGGAATCGAAATTAAAAAAATGCATCAGAAATGAGAATGAGAATATGCAGTGATGAATGTTCTCAAAATATTATAAGTTTCATATAAACTCCATGGTTTTTATAAATTGTTGAGAATTAAAACCAAATCCAAGATAATCAAATTTAAATGTTAAGATAGACAGGTCTTTGAATTTCATATTAATTATGGAATTATATATTTAACACTGAAATGTATGAGAAATTGAAATGATTTAAATATGTTGCAATTTTTTTATCAATTGCTTTAGTACCATAGCGGCTACCCAAGATTCATTTTAAAGTATTTCATACAAAATAATGCCTTATTGGATGATTTACATTGTATGTTTCTTCACTATGATTAAAGGTCAATCTGCAAAATTTCACCTTCGTTGATATGCCATATATTGATTAAATGTTAATGGCATAGAGGCATGCATTAGAGTCCATCACATCGGAAAATTGCAATGGAAAATTTGTGATATGAGAATATGCGATGAGAATATATGTGCTGAGATGGAGCGATTACACTATTGAAGAAATGTTATATTGATGATTAGGGGATAGTCATGTTGTGCATTGTACTTCGCACATCCCACATTAATAAGTGTGATATGAGCATCAAAAATGCAATGAAGCAATAGCAATATCGACATATCGAAACATTGCAAAATAGTCATGTTGGAAATGCCAATATGATTCTTGTGATAGCGGTGATACGATGAATGATGTGGCTCTTGGTGATCAACAAACTTTAAGTACAATATGTAATATTTTTGATACGCTGATATGCGATGAAGAATGGACCTGATAGGTTTATTATGAGAATTTAATATTATATTGGATCCAAGACATCGGTATTTTTAAAATTATGCCCCTACCATTATTGCGATCGAATGGACGCGATATTTCTTATGAACTTGTTTTAAATTTCATATTGGGTCCAGAATTGTGTGAACATCACAATATTAGTAAAGTCATTTTATCAGAGAATGAGCGAATAGGAACATCCGAGATGTATGGACTTTGTAGTATCGGTGATATGAAATGTTCCAATGTTAATCTTCTGATACTGTTTTAAAGGCCTATGAGGTTTCTAATGAATGAAAGAAAAATTAAAAATGCATAAAATCTGATGAACAATAAATAATACTTCCATGCTCATGCTACAAATCTGAAATGAGTTCGATACTTACTTCAAGTTTGGAAACTGAATGAAAACTTACAAATGAATCAGAACAAGACTAAGAAATAAACTAATAAAAAATGAAACTAATAATAGATGAAAATGAACTTATAAATGTGTACCTGGAAGGAAATTGTCCATAAATTTTACCTCATGAATCTCTAAATTCCTCCGTGGTTTTAAAATTAGAACTTTTTCCAAAATCATCTCCATGTTTATTCTAAATTAGAGTGGGCAATCAACTTAAGCGAAATCATATATTTATGTTCAGGGAATCTAAAATTCATAGAATTAATCAGAAACAAAAATGAGAATATGCTCTCTTTTGAATTCCAACAACAATTTATTACCTCTTGTCATTACGAATTAACTCAAGAAGAATATGTTTTGTTATAGTGACTATTCAATAATGCCTTTAGTAAATAAATATGATGCATATTGCAGCATCAGATAATAAGCTAAAGGTCAGAATAGGATAAAGCCACTCATTATGGAAGAATATAATTACAGATTCAAATGTGTGCACATAATAGCATGGACACTCTTAAGGTCATTTTAACAAATTCTAAGGAAGATAACATGAAATTCACGTGATTATAGCAAAGGGTAAGAGTGATTAATAATAATCAAGTTGGCATTAAGCTTGTGAGCTTAGACAATGATATTAGGAAGTTTTTGCATCATCCAAATTTTTAACATAACAATCTAAGAAGAAAATTTTAGAAGGAAATGTTGAAATAGAGAAAAGTGGCTTTGAAGTGATGTACGGGAGGTGCATACTCAATTAAATTTTGTCAAGACATTATTCGAAATAGGCAGAGATGTATTCATGGGTATAGGTATTGCTGCAAGATATTATTGGTTTTAAAATGGGAAGCAAGAATCAAAAAGTTTCCAATGAGAAGAAAATATTTCACTGAAAATCTATATGATATGAAAAGGGCTAATTGCTTTGCTTTATTTTTTATCTGTAGAACTATTAAGAATAAATTAACTACATAACATAGACTAGCTAAATTAATTTTACTTCTATTCTAACCATATACATGAAAATGACTACGTATAGTCACATTTCCAGTGTAACCATTCTCTCATTTTAATTCTTGCATATATGTGTAGTTCAAATGTTAGTAATAAAAATACAAATCTAATTGAACTAAGAAAATTAAATTTGTAAGTAGAATGCACAGTTATTGTTAGCAACTTAATTAAAATCTCCTTCTCTTGAAATTTTCTTTCCAGTTGAATACCATTTGGACCATAAAAGTCTGGATGGATTTCTATTAATGATTGGAAAGGTTTAAAAAGAGAAGATAACAAGCTAGATTGTCGAAATGAACGTCTAGATCCGAAGGCCTGAAAAATTTTTTTAGTGTTATTTTCAAATGTTAAATTGTTAACAATCTTCCTTGAAGGAAAAATTTCCAATTTTTCTTTAAATAGGCCATTGAAACATGGATGGAAATCTGTTAAATACAACGGAAAATTATTAATTGGATTAGATTGTTCGTCAGATTGTAAAAATGCACTCTCTTGTTGACATTTCCTTTGAGAAGAAAGACGCAATTGATAAGAGATGAACATCGATTGAAATTGAAATATTAATAGCATTTGATATTCATGGTTATAATATGAAACTTTAATTCCCCAACAGGGCAATGCATCAATTGAGCGTTCAATAGTAAAGTGCTCAATATGCTAGTGTAAAGTATCAAAAATCTGAAAAATAAAATCAAAAATAAAATTTGATTTTAAACAAAATAAGTGAGGAAACAAAAAACAATAAAATCATTAATGGTACAACTAATGGTGCAACACAAATGGAATTGTTTTGAAATAAAATTTTTTTCATAAGGATTGGCCAAAATAATGGAATTTGAAACTTCATAAGGATTTGCCAAAATAATGGAATTTGAATAATTTTCAATTCCAACTTGTGAATTAGAAAGAGAATTATGATTATGAGTAGGAATGAGAGCTTGATCATGATATGAATCATAAATTGGAATGTTTTCTCGAATACTGAAATCATGAAGATAATTTGTTACTCTAGAATGATGATTGGTTGGAATAATGTCTAAATTGAAATGTTCCTCATTCTCAGATGTTATTTGAATTTTCTCATGAGGATTCACTTGAGAAGAATAGAAATCAACGTCCTCAATGTCAGAGTAATTATCATAAATGACTTCACAATATTCTGTAGAATTCCCTTCGATCTCATCCAATATATCAAAGCAAGGAGGAATAAAAATTTCATGTTCATTAATGGCAAAAGAATGATCAATAATTGTTTCTCTATCTTCATAAATACTTATTGGTAATTCATTTAGATCAACCTCTTTATTTTCTGAAATATGATTAATACTAAGAGGGGAAAAATTATCATCATTAAAAATATCAAGATAAAGGGAAAAATGTGAATCTGAAATAATGCAATTAAAAATGTTTATGTTTGAGAACTCTTGTACATTATGCTCATTGTAAATTTCATATTGTAGATCATTCCTTTGTCTACTTGCGCTTTCTTGAAGAATTGTGCTTTGGTTCTCTGAATTTAGCATTTGCTCATCATGAAAAAATTCAGAAGTTTGTACAGTAGTTTGCATGTTATTATTTATTTTGATTGCAACATGTACTTGATGATTTGCAATCTGATTTTATGAATTTAGTGGAGAGTAACTTTCAGACTTCAAGGCAGTTTTTTCACCAAAATTGTTGTTTTTTCCTTCTTGCATTTGGTTAGAAATATTTTCTAAGCTTTGTGAAACCACTTCATCATAATTTATTTTCACATCCATATTGGAATTCTCATTTATGCTAGAAGGGGATGGAAAAATGATTGAACTATTTTCATATGGATTAGGAATGGGAGGAAGAGAACAAACATATTCAAACCAATTTAATGATTCTTCTTCTGTAGGTTTATCTTCAACTTTAAATTTTAAACAGTTCAAATAAAATCGAATATTAAAATCTCTAACAAACTCATTTTCAAGTCTTTGTAGATATCCAATTTCATCACATACCTGTTCATAATCCTAGCCGTTAAATTTACAAATAAAAATTGTAACAAATTGATCCTATCTATGAATTGAGGCAATCGGAAGAGTTCTACACCAATTTCTGGCTTTTACCGTGAATGTGAGAGTATAAATTTTGCATAAAATGCCTTCACCAATTCCTTCAAAAACATAATTTGAAACATTTTGAATAAATCCCCGGATGCGGGTGTTTAAGGTCGCTTTCATTGTGATGGGACTGGAGTGGGCTGTGAAGATCCGCCACATGCTAGCCTTGTACAGTGGAGCCAGATCCATGTGGAGGGAGGGTCACAAGCAGGTGGGTTTCACTTGGTTTAAAGGAATGTATGCTGGTGACATTAATACTATGTTCACCTCCGTACACACTATCTTGTTTTGGCTCTCGGCTCCCATGAATGCCACAGTTATGGCGAGAGCATCTCAAGGAAGGGGAAGGTGCATAATAACCAGACTTTGTCATGGGTTTGTTCTGTTGTCCCTTATGTTGTGTTGGTTGGGCTTTGGCTCAGCTAGCTCGAAGCCTCTGTTTAATTCCCCGACTCCCGCTGCTGCTTTGGGCTCCCGTCCAATAGTCTATGTGTATGGTCTAAGTCATATCTCTCTAGTGGTCTGTTTTGTAATTCACAAAGGCACTGTCTCTGCTATCATGCCTCAGCTCTGACAAAGAATGCTCAGTCGTAGAGGAACCTCTTGGGGTCCGCCTTCTTGCCCTTCTTCTGGTGATGTTACTTCTAGTCAACACCCTCGCACTCGCAATGGAAGAGGGAGCATTATGAGGCCCAGTCAATTTCTTGAACCCGGCTCTCCAGGTTCCTCGTCCTCGCACTCCTTTGGTTCTGCAATCTTCACATTCAACTGCTCCCTGAACCGTCCTCGGATCATTGCCCATGTATCTGTGCTCTTTCTCGAGGAAGCCCAAGAAGAGGGCAAATCCAGTGTTCTACGAGAGGACCAGGGAATAGATTCGATGCCAATTGTAGGTTCCTCGCGAGACATGGAAACGCTGGCCAACAACGTCAATGAAACAATGATGGAGCCTGCGCCCCTGGGTTCGACTGTGAACGAGGAGGCCCAAGCTCAGGACCTGGCTAATGGTGGATGGTGCAGGATCGTGGAGGAGACTCCTGAAGCTTAATCCAAGATATGCAACTTCTTTTTAGGTTATGCGGCCCAGTAGCGAGGGATTTTTTTCAATACTGATAATTTTTTGTATATGTTGTTGTGTCGAGGTCAATCTGTTGTGTTTTTCTGTAAAGCTGGTAAGCTTAGAAAGGCTAAATTGTGTTCCTCTGGATCCCCTACGTAGGACTGCAAAACTTGGTCTTGTCAAACCTCTATGTTCTAGACACTTTTCTATTTCATGCTACCTTTCCTTCTAGACATCTGGTTCCTTTTGCTCGTCATGTTGTAATTATACACCTTTAATGTGAATAATGGAATAGTCTTATTTAGAAAAAAAAAAAACATTTTGAATAAATTG
>APFE031523802.1:256846-268661 GCA_000404065.3 Pinus taeda | reverse complement strand
GTTACTGATAATAATGCTCTACTAGCCCTTTGAATTCCTTCAAAATAAATTTTCAAACCAATCTTAAGCAAAAATTTAAAAAAATCTACACACCTTTTTTTTCTTTGTAGGAGCTCGATATTGCATCTGATGTATCTCTGTACCTTCAAAACATCCAGTTCTATAATTGTGATGTGTGGTATCCCTATGTGTCCTCTTTCCAATGCCACCAGTCTGACCCCAATCGGATTCTCCAATGAAGATTTATGCCAAATCTCCCACAGTGACCTGATTATAGAGCTTTTCAGAAGAGCGAAATTGTATGAAGTGCCACGTGTCACTATTTGGATCTCTGGCTCTGAAAAATATCTAGAAGAAACTATGGTCCGTCCTCTTTCTATACCTTTTTTCAAAATTGCAATCTGATGCTCAGAGAGAAAGTTATGACGATTTTCCCCAGGTCACCTGTTTGGAATGTAATTCAGGAGTCTGCAAGAAGACCAACTTCCTCAGATCATATCTCCACAAATATAGCGCGAACAGCTCTGAAATTTGGACCCAAGCTGCAGCGCGATGTCTTCTCAAATGGGTGTTTTTTTTAACTTCTGAAACGTTGCAGAAAAAACGTTATAGCGAAAATTCCACGATGACCTATTTGGAGTAGCGAAACCCTAGAACTTGGCTCTGATACCAAATGTTATGAAACCAGCTCAAGAAAAAATAGAAAAGATAGATCAACGCCTTATAATTCAGCCTCTTCGAGGGGAAAACCTCCTTTACATTACATAAATGAACAATTCTTGGATGATACAAATGACAAAACCTCCTTTCTATATATAGGAGTATAGGAGTCACAATATACCACAGCCGACCTAACAATAATAATATAAAGCCACAAAAATAACAATAGAGGGATTCTATGGGGCACAATAATAACAATATGGGGGCAATAGGGGCACAACAATATTAATAAGGGGTACAACTACCATAGTAGTGGGGTAATCACTAGTATTATAGGGACCCAACAGTCGTTGATCCGAGTTGACTCAACTCCCGGATTTAACCAAGATATTTTGCTTTTGTGATTGGATTAGAATTGCATTTAAAAGAGCACAAAGGAACATACATGCATGTTGTAAAGAAGAAGGAACATGAAAAGAATCACCAACATAAAACAAAACACATTGATAGCAGATTTCGTCTAGGAGGGACTACATCTCCAGGCCCCAGTGTCATGATGGTGTAGGTCATTGCATTAAGTGCTAGAAAGAATGATGATGTAAATGCATGTGTTTTCTCTATCATAAAAGGAATATGCCCTCATGCAAGAGTGCCTCAAAGAGATGTTCCACTACAAGAACTCTCATTCAAAAAAAGGACTCCTATCAGCATGACATAATTTATGTATGTTAATAATGAGCATCCCACCAACATCGCATCAAAGGGATCTTAATTCATACATGGAAACACATGAGTATCTCGTCAACATGGCGAAAAAGGTATCTCAATCAAAACATGACAATAAGTAAATCTCATATCAAGAACAAAACAAGATCCCACATCAAACATCAAACAAGGATCTATACAACACAATGCATCTTAAGCAAATAGACAAAGAAGTACATGATCACACTACATATATCTCACATGAAGGAGTTATCTAAATAAGATGATGACAAAATGCTGGATTTGGCCATACCATTAATCTCGCGGCATTGAATCTCATGGAAATGGTTGTTCGCACCTTGAATGTTGACACCTGCACTCCACTTTGAAAAGTGGCTAAAAAATGGAATGATCAAATGGAAAATCTGATTGCACCATCAAATTCATGGTGTCGAATAGTGTAAAATTGACTGTCAAATTTTTGAATTCTAACAAAGTGAAAATCTGGGGCAATAGAAATCTTTTAGATTCCCTTAGATTCCTCAAAGATTCCCTCCTCCAAGTCATCTAAAGTCTTCTGCTCAGATCAAAATTTTGTCTGCACCATCAAGTTCATGTCACTGGGAGGTGTAGGATCAACATAAAGTTTGCCCACTTTGGACACTGGAAAACTTTCACCCTCCTAAAAATTGGGCTTAGTCATGGTTTCCCCTGCCTCTTTTCCAGGCTCATGGTTCCACCTTCAAATTAATTAAAAAATATTGTCTCAATTTATGTGTTTGCCTTGGCCTTCACACACTGAGGAAATGAGGGTTTAAATATTATTTCGTTGGTGGATTTTCCAATGGAAGTCATTCGCATGTTGGTTAGGCAGATATATTAGGCATGCGTAGGTCGGGGGATCGAATCCCGACCCCTCCAAACCTATATGCATTGTTTTGGCACGTTATATATTTTTAAACAACAATGTATTATTTTTGGAATGGCGCGTTAATAAAATGGGTATGGTTAAGATTGTTTGTACCATTTCATGTTTTTGGAGCGCAGTTTTGGTTATGTATTGAATTAGGTTGGTTGGAGCAGTTGGATGGTTAAGTGGTGGTGCCATATGGGCCCCCCCGATGGGGGCTGACCCACTTGGTTGGGTGGGTTCAATCCCCACTCGCTCCACAATGCGGTGTGTTAAATGGTGTGGTTGGGGTGTGGTTCGGGTCCACCATAGGTGGCCCGCCCACCCCATTTATGTTAACATAATGTTGTGTTGGTTGGGGCAGTTGGGCTGGTGGGGATCATGGCCCATTGGCCCTTTTTAATACTTGTTTTTTAATGTAATATGTGTTGGGTCTGATGGGGGTGGTGGGTGTCATGTTGTACCACCCAATTAAATATTTTTATTTTTATTATTAATTAAGATATATATATATATATATAATATATATATATATATATATATATATATATATATTTCAAATAGAGAGTATATTAGACAAATTAAAGAGGCAACAATTTTTCCCACTTTCAGGAGTTAAGTTCCCACGCCAGTTGATGATGAATTTTTAGGACACTTAAACCTGGGCAAAGACCCAAGTTTGACCAAAAAAATTTACTCACTCTTTCTCCCTCATATGAGCTTGGATTTGAGTGTCGTTCCCACCGTTGGAATCAGGGTGACGAGCACTTCGATCTGGTGCTAATTTGGGAGCAATCTGACCACTTTGAATTTTGACCCTTTGTAAGTCCTCTTGGGCTTATGCCTATGTCTAGAGACACCTGGACCAATCCTCCCCACTTAAGAGCTTTTGGTCCTCCAAAAGCATGAAAAATAATATGCAACTTCTTTGTACCCTATCTATACTTACAAGTATATGATAAGTCACCCTTCCTTCTCCTTCACGTTTGTCCTTCGGAGCCATAAGCGATGAGCTAACACTTTCACCCTCTGGAACACTGTAGTAAAATTTCTGCAAATTACATTCTTAATTCACATGACCAACTAATGACCCAAGCATCCCATACTTGCCACGAGTTTATAACACATACTCGGTGGTCAAGTTTACATCAAAATGGAACCACTACCCCAGCTATCAAAACGAGGCCAACATATTATTGTTGCTTCAACAAGTGATGGAAAACACATCATCACTACAACACATGATTTACAAAAATAAGGCCAAATACTATTGTTTCTTTGACAAGTGATGGAAAAACAACATCACTTTAATAGTTTAAAATGCATCACAAAATAATGACCAGACATCATTGTTGCTTAACAAGTGATGGAAAACACATCATCACTTTTACATATTAAAATGCAACAAATGATTTACAAAATCAAACCATGACAAGCTAACATATTTAGAAACCATTTTTCACTTATCGGTGTGAATGGTTCATCCCCTTGTGGTGGTTTTTCTTGTCGAATGACTTTTCCAACTAGTTCTTGCACTGACGCTTTGTTTTTCAGGCACTACTCTAGATGGAGCCTCCAACATGTGGTTCTTTGATGGCCACCTCTGTCGCAATGACTGCAATAGGTCTTCTTCCTCCAGATCTGCTTTACCTTCTTCTTTGCTTGTTGTTGAGAGGTTCTTTCACGCCTCATCATTTTTTTTGCCGCTATTATTTTCCAACACTTAGAAAATTTATGGTTATGTAATCCACAAAAGGTACATGTTTTTTGCTGCCATGTTTTACATTCATCATTAACAACATGATTATAATTGAAATGATTATTTGAATATCGAGACTGGTTATACCTTTCCTTGTTGTCTCTAGTGTCATTATGGTGATGAGAGCTTGCCTCAGCCCTTCCCTGTAATGGGAACTTCCATGGGATGATGGTGATGTTTTCCCATCATTCTCTTTCCTCAATGATTTCGATGATGTCTCAGAAGAATCTAAAACATTCAAGCATTCTCCTTTAGTGTATTCCAAGCTTGCAAATCAATGTCTCTGCACAACCTCCAATGGTTGAGTTATGCCTTAGTTATTAACAACAAGTTCTTCTTCCTCCTTGTACCTCATCCTAGTAAGGAGACTCATGTTTGTCCCTGTAATTGGTATCTTCACATCTCTGGTAGAAATCATACTATGTGAAGACGAAACTGAAGGGAAATCAACATCTTTTACCTCCACTGTCGAGTTGGAAAGAACTGAAGAGGGCTTCTCATCATCTGTTGTTGGTGGTTCACTCGATGTCTTGGCAAATTCCCTAACTTCTTTCCTGAAATACCCAAGTCTTGCCTAATGGGGTAATTCCTCTAATTTGATGGGGATGACAATGCCTTGGCCATTAATGCCCAAACCTTTTCCTTCATACCCCATTTTCTTCAACAGTTTGGAGCCAATTCCTGTGGTATTATTTTCAAAAACAACGAAATCATCATCAGGAAAAATACATGGGGATAGAGAATTACTTTTTACCTCACATGGGTCATGCTGCAGCTTTTCCAAGACCTCGTCCTTAGCTTGCAGCTATTGTAGAAACTATGTTTCTCCTCTTTCTCTTCTTGTAGAAGCATCTTCAATTCAATGTTTTATGTTTGAAGATTCTGGTTATTGTGCTTTAATTCTTGTAGAGCCTCTTCCCTGGCTCACAACTGAAGCTGCACTTGCTTCTTTTCATAGCTTCATACATTATTTCCACCTTTTGGGAAATGATGAGCATGGTCTCGTACATCTCTTTGTCATCCTCCATCGTTGCACATTCGATTGTTCATGCTCACAATTCACATCCACGCAAAGACCGCTCTGTTACCAAACTTGATCTGAGTTGTCTCAACTCCCGGATTTAACCAAAATCTTTTTCTTTCGTGATGTGATTAGAATTGCATTTAAAAGAGCATAAAGGAACATACATGCATGTTGTAAATAAGAAGGAACATGACAAGAATAAGTAACATAAAACACAAGATGTTGATAATGGAGTTCATCCAAGAGGGACTATGTCTCTAGGCCCCGGTGTCAAGATGGTGTAGGCCACTGCATTAAGTGCTGGAAAGAGTGATGATGAACATGAATGTGTTTTCTCTATCATACAATGAATATGCCCTCACATAGGAGTGGCTCCAAGAGATGTTCCACTACAAGAACTCTCATTCAAAAAAAGGACTCCTATCAGCATGACATAATTTTATGTATGTTAAAAATGAGCATCCCGCTAACATGGAATCAAAGGGATCTCAATTCATACATGGAAACACATGAGTATCCTGTCAACATGGCAACAAAGGGATCTATATAGCACAATGCATCTCAAGAAAAGAGATAAATAAGTACATGATCACACTACATATACCTCACATCAAGGAGTTATCTAAAGAAGAGGATGATAAATTGTTGGATCTGGTCGTACCATCAATCTCGCAGTGTCGAATCTCCTAGAAATGATTGCTCGCACCTCGAATGCTAACACCTGCACTCCACTTTCAAAAGTGGCTAAAAATGGAATGATCAAATGGAAAATCTAATTGTACCATCAGATTTGTGGTGTCGAATAGTGTAAAATTGACTGTCAAATTTCTGAATTCTAACAAAGTGAAAATTTAGGGCTACAAGAATCTTTTAGATTCCTCCTAGATTCCTCAAAGATTCCCTCCTCCTTGTCTTGTGAAGATCTACTACTCAGATCAAAAAATTTTCTACACCATCAGGTTCGTGCCACTGAGAGGTGTAGGATCAACTTAAAGTTTGTACAATTTGGACACTAGCAAAATTTCGCCCTCCTGAAAATTGGGCTCAGTCATGGTTCCGCCTGCCTCTTTTCTAGGCTCATGGTTCCACCCAAAAATTAATTAAGAAATACTATCTCAATTTGTGTGCGCTGCCTTGGCCTCTGCACACTAAGGAAACCAGGGTTTAAATATTATTTCATTGGTGGACTTTCCAACGGAAGTGGTTGGCACGTTGGTTAGGCGGATATATTAGGTGTGCAAAGGTCGAGGGATCAAATCCCGACCCCTCCAAACTTATATGCATTGTTTTAGCACTTATATATATTTAAACAATGGTTATATTATTTTTGGAATGTCACGTTAATAAAATTGGTATGGTTAAGATTGTCTGTACCGTCACATGTTTTTGGAGTGCGCTTTTGGTTACCTATTTAATTGGGTTGGTTGGAGCAGTTGGTTGTTACGGCATGGTCCCAAATGGGGCCACCCAGTGGGGGCAGGCCCACATGGGCTGGTCGGGTTCAATCCCCACCAGCTCTACAACATGATGTGTTAAATGGTGTGGTTGGGGTGTTGGCCGGGTCTACTGAAGGTGGCCCACCCACCCCATTTATGTTAACGTAATGTTGTGTTGGTTGGGGCAGTTGGGCTAGCAGGGGTCATGGCCCATTGACCCTTTTTAATAATTGTTTTTTAATGTAATATGAGTTGGGTCTGATGGGGGTGGTGGGGGTCATGGCCCGCCACCCAATTAAATATCCTTTTTTTGTTATTTTTTTATTAATTAATAGATTTTTTTTCGATTTTGTCTAATAGAGAGGATATTAGAAAAATTAAAGAGGCAAAAATTTCACCCGCTTTCAGGAGTTAAGTTCCCACGCTAGTTGATAGTGAATTTTTAGGACACTTAATCCTGGCCCATGGCCCAACTTAGACCAAAATGTTGAGTAGCTCTTTCTCCCTCATATGAGCTCAGATTTGAGTGTTGTTCACACCGTTGGAATCAGGGCGACGAGCACTTCGATCTGGTGTTGGTTTGGGAGCAATCTGACCACTTTTAATTTTGACCCTTTCTGAGTCCTCTTGGACTTCTACATGTGTCTAGAGCCACCTAGATCAGTCATGCAAGTTTCGCTACGGTCGTCCAAAGGTCTATCCAAAGTGTCACAGTTATTGCTTTCACCATTAGACAGTGCCGTAGTTAGTTGTGCTTATGCATGTTGTCTTATTGGTTTGAGGTGTCTTGTTGTCAAGTCATGTTGAGTGTGTGCTCGCAAGGTCATGTATACATGAGTTTACTTGCTCACACACTTAGCCATTTTTCTGAAAAATATGTTGACAAGACCACCCTCCATTAGCCAAACCTCCACTGAGTTGTAGTGCACAGTCTTAGCCCTCCGTGACCAAGCATAGATGCCTAGAACTGCGTATAGCTTGAGGTTTCCCTTCAGGCAATCTACACTACACAATCCTGGAATCAACCTGGCTGATTTCCACCCAGAACACTGCAAAAGTTTCCCAAGAAGCCATTTCATTTAGTGATTCCCGCAAGCCTATGCATCAAGCCTCCCACTGGTCAACCAAAGAATTTGACTTTGTAGTGACCTAGGGTTGCACTCATCTCTAAAATTGCATAAAAGCTTCCATCCTACCTACTTGCTCTTCCTATATCTACAATGCCTCTAGAAATTGCAAAGTATTGTCATTCAGTCTCCCTACCGCCCTTCTTGCAACTGTGCCTGAAAATTGTGTTTTTTTCATGGACAATCCACCTCCTCACCAACACCCTGCTTATCCTAGAAACTAAACAGACATGTCCCACATGACTGCCTCCCAGATATGCACAATTCTAGCCAGAAAGATCCTATAGCATGATCCCAACCTCCTCTAGAAATCCTTAAAATTTTCACTACCAGTGCCTCCTGCTACCTGTACTACCTTCCCCCAAAAATTTACGCAGTTCTACCTCCCAGTTGAGCTAGATCCCACATATGTCACTGTTGTCCTGGACTTCTCAACCCAACCTCTCCATGACCTCTATGTAGTTTTTCCTGACAGTTCCCCAAAGCCTCGTATCCTAGCCTAACATGTGCTCTGTGTTGTTTGAGAGCCTTCTCCTGTCTCCGTGTCACCTGCACCCGCAAGGGAAATGCAATGCATCAGGGTAGACTAAGGAATTTATGGATTTGATGTTGTCTCACCAAGAGTGATTGTAGGAATAGTTACATGGATAAGACATGGTGCGATGAAAAACGAGATGAACAAGGAGCACATTCTAGAATACTTGCTCGTAGTTGGACAAATACACGAAGCATACCAAGTAGAAAGTGAAGGAGACATGTGTACATGCATGAACCATCAAGCAAACACCAAGACCATTGAAGACTCCATGCACCCTGCCATGTAGAGGTGAAGCTATGGTACACCACGAACACAGTCATCACTTAGAAACACAACATCTCAACATGAATAACACAACTCGCATGTACATACCAGTAGTGTCATGTCGAGTTGTGTCATGAGTCGCCTCAGCCACATCACTACTTTGGGTCATAACTGTGTAATCAATGTAATGTAACGTGGAAGTCCAAGAGACCCACAGATGAATTCAAAGAGTCATGTAAGTCAAAGAGTCATGTAATTCAAACATTCATGAGGGAATTCAAACAATCACAAGGGACAGTTTCACCCTTGCCCATATATACCACTCATTTGTACATGCAAAATACTTTTCATGTTGCCTCCTCCCACCTAGCCTTGAGAGTCTATAATCTTTTCTTTGAGGAGCGAAAAAATGGCTACAATGGCCCGCTATTGGGGTTAGTGATGTATGGTGTACATATGTGTCTTGGAACTTTCTCTTAATTCAGAAGCCTATTAATAGGCCAACACATTTTCACACATGTATTATATTCGTTTGTAAGACTATTCTTTTGACGCTTGTAATGCATGTTGCTTTAACTTAGATAGTTGAACTATTTCAGTTGTTTTAGTGCATATGGTGCTGGAAATGTGTTGTATCAATTGTTATCGTTGTCATGCCCATGTGGATTACTCCACCAGACACTCGATAAACTCATTCTTGTAAACATGTTATAATGATTTTTGTACTCATGTGGACTATTCCGTTGGGTGTTGTACATGCCATCTATTCACTTTGTGTTTGTGACTGCCGCATCTGTGTGGACTACTCCACTGGAATCTGTGTAGATCTTGTTGTGTTGTGTGTCTCGAAAAGAGTTGGGAACTTTCCCTTTCGACTTGAGACTCACTCTCACCCTCTCCCTGTATAGTGAAAGAGCTTAGACACAAGTAACACTAAGCACTAACCAAGCACATGAACCTCAATGTTTAAATGCTAAGTATACCACTCTCACGTGCTGACAAGTAAGAGATAAGGCATATATTTATATAATGGAAATAGGGCCACCATACCGGATGGGACTCCTACACCAAATGGTGTGAGGTCTAGTTAGGATTCATACCGGGGAGATCCCCTGAATGTTGGTGAATCCAACATCATCAACACAATGTCAAGTCACTATTGCTGCTAATTATTGGATTTCTTCTTGAATATGCTCTCTCTACACCTCCACATGGCTTGGTGATGTAGAATCTTCAATGATCTTTAGTCTTGGATGGTGGTCGCAAATTTGTATCCTTTTTCTTTCTCTCAATTGATAAACTTGTGAGTTCAGCTACAACAGGGTATTTAGGTATGTTTCCCTCCTTCTCCTTCTCCATAATCTTTCCATGACATGATAGTGTATCTATTCCTGTAATTCACTCATGATGAGACGACATCAATCTCAAAACCCCTAGTCTAAGATGATGCATTCTAATCCATCAAATGAGCCCAAGACAATTGACAGGGTAGGAAGAGGGACTCAGTGATTGCAAAATGCATAGTTCTAGTAGTTAGGAGGAACAGATTGAGCTCTGAGACTATGTAGTGTGCAGCTCAGAAAGACTTGAAGGACAAGACTATGCAGTTGAAACAGCAGGGTTAGGATGAGGGAATGGACATTAGGAAAACCAACTACACATTTTTGGATGTCAAGGGAGGTTGGTCCTCCACACATTGCAAAGTTCTAGCAACTAGGGTAGGATTTTGAGTCTTGAAGATGTGAAGTGTGCAGTTCAAGGCAGGATGGGGGACATAACTGTGCAATTCTGGGGGTCAAAGTCGAGAGTGGGGCACAAGAATTGGGTATTGCGGCAACCCTGGGAGACAAGGACTGTGCATTATGCAGTATCAAGCAGTAATGTCACAACTTAGAGGGTTGAGACTACATAGTGTGTATTTTAGTTAGGGCCCTTGAGGCGAAGTTTCTTAGTAGGGAATATTTTCTGAAAATGGTTAAGTATGGGATAGGCAATGAACTATGATGAACCTTGAATGTGATCAAACACTTAGTATACTTTGATGAAATGAAAACATAGATAATCAAAACACATGAAAAAATCATTTCCCTCCATGGGACTACCTTACAACAAGATACAATAAGTGCAACACTTAAGATAGACTTTAGGACGACCGTGACGACACTTAAGATAGACTTTAGGACGGTCGTGATGACACTTGTGTGACAATGATCAAGACTTTGTGTATGGGTGTGAGAGATGTTTACATAGTATAGAAACTCATATACACAAAGAAAAACCTTTGAAATCATCTGAAAAGGCTTGAAAACTTTGTGTGACAACCAAGCATGCCAAAAGATGACAGTGAAAACTTTATGTGACAACCGAACATGCCAAAAGATGACAGTTAACCCAACATGCAAAAGGGACTAAAGAATTACAAGAAAGATTGTCATGCGGAAAGAGTTATTTTTGTGGACAAACCTAACCTCCCTAGGAGAAGACTCTCTAGTGACAAACAAGACAAACAAGAGCAATCCTTCTCTAAATATACATCATTCTATGAGAAACCAAGTGTTGTTCGATCCTACCTCAAATCCAACGCTTGTTGTAGCAGTCCAGCCTTGCTGATCCATATGAGCTCCTCCTTCACTTTAAGACCTGCATACACTAACAGTCAAACGATTACATAACACCTGAATATTTCATAAAACAAAGCATATTCATCATATAGACCAAGGAGTACATGAAATAATTCATTAACAACAAATCATTGAGAAGAATGGACTTATTTGTATTAAGGAAACAAAAAAGGAAACATTACAACCTGAGCCTTGGTGTTGTGCAAGCTCCTCCCAGGGTCCAGCAAGAGTTTTCCTCTACTTTGACAAGCTCACCCACTCCCACTATGGCAACAAGGAAGGATAGTGATCTCTCCTCACAAGTTACAATGGAAGTCCTAATTCCAGCAGCATTTACCCTTTGGAATGTTCAGCTTTCAACCTCCCCTCCTTTGGCCCAATGCCTGTATTTATATTGTTCTAGAGGAAGTTATTCAGTTCCAACATCAATGGGATCCTCCCTCTTTTGGATGGGGTAGTTCCTCTCTTGATGGGATAAGTTCCTCTATCATAGGGGTGCATGAACCATCTGGAGGCGCTCAATACACGTCAAGCACTCTTCTAGAAGGCTCTAGAAGTGACCACAAGTAACTTTTTAAAGATGAACTTGTGCCTTTTGACCTTTAGAGGGGTACGCACCCATCCTTTGGCTTACAGAGCGTACAAGTACGCAGATACAATGAGCTTGGGATGCGTACACGCAGGCAAGGTAGAGAGAACCTGCGTACCCAGAGATAAACATGTTTTTAAGTGACTTTCTCTCTTTTTGAAGTTTTGACATGAAGAGCAGAG
>APFE031523802.1:234119-256836 GCA_000404065.3 Pinus taeda | reverse complement strand
GATGTAGGCTTTTCTGGGTCACTGTCTCCTTCTTCGACACACACTCCTTTCCACAACTCATTGAAGATGAGGGTGTGTTGTACCATCCAGGACCAGTCAGGATAGTTCTCCTTGCCAGTGAGAACTATTCCTATCATAGAGATGATTGAATGCATTCAGTAAAAAATTACTTCTGCTGATAAAAAAACTTTTGCTGATAGACTAATACTTCTGATGACAAAAAAAAAATTGCTCTTATGAAGCAAAAACTTCTGCTGCTATACAGTCAAATTTTCTCAAAGGGGTAAAAATATTTCAGAGTCTTTATGCATTATATTTTCTTCCAATATCTCTGTAAAATATCCTTCATAACACCTCCCCCTTTTCTTGTTTAAACAAAAACCATATATATTTTTACAGCACCAACTTCCCAAAACTCCTCAATATAATAATGTATATACCACCACACTTCCCTTATATGCCTTATAATAATAAACTCAAAACAAGGGATACGAATTCACTTAAACCAAATATGGGTGAATGAATATTCACTTTAACGTGAACTATGGGTGAATGAAATATTCACTTTAACGTGAACTACAATGCACATGCTCCAACAAAGCTGAATTACACTTGGACTCCACCACTTGTGTTGATGGATCGGAGTTTTGTGACTCTTATCACAAATCCGCAGATGGAATAAAATTCGATATCAGGCATATGAAACAGCATATCACGCAGCATTTAACAGCTCTCATACCATGGCTCTGGAATCATTTAAGAGCATTCGTTGGAACAGCTTGTATCAGGCAGCATTTAAAATTCGATATCGGGCAGCATTTAACGTTGGAACCAGCAGTCATATGCATATAAACCCACAGGACAACGTTTCTTCAAACAAAAAAACTGCGCATTTAACTCCATTGAACGCATAGGAACCAGCAGTCATATGCATATAACAAACAACGTTTTTTTTTAAAATACATATAAGTGTTTTTAATACCAGCACATCGTTTCAATCAGCTCCATACATATATCAACCAACGTTTTTTTTTTAATATCCGCTCAATACAACAATGTTACCTTCAGGCACGCGTTTCACTCTCTCAAATGTTTGGTATGCAGCTTCAGGCAGCGTTTCTCTCTCTTAGACGTTTGGTATGCAGCTTCAGGCAGCGTTACCTTCAGGCAGGCGTTTCCTTCAGGTGTTGGACAGAGGAGCAGAAGACAGGCAGTGGACAGAGGAGTTACAAAGCAAGGTTAAAAAAAGAACCTGGGACCTGTGCTCTGATACCATGTCAGGCCAGGAGTAACTCCAGAAAACTGATTCGTTCATTCATTTAGCCAGCTATCTATTATATACATGAATGTGATTGTTCAGTTCATCTTCTTGATGATTGTTCACATTCAATTCCCCCAATCACTGAGGATTAGGTCACAACAATAATCAATAAATGCCCAAAACTGCATCACGCAAGATATTCTAGATTTAAGATGATTATCGTTAATGACCAAGATCTAGAATAAATTTTCTCCAATAGTCACTATAACTTCAAAACGTTTATCGCACTTGACATAAAAAATCATGAAAATTTTAGATTCTACTTCTAACACCAGAAACACCAAGAGATTTTAAGTAAGCAATTCAATCGTTCCTTAGGAAATTAATTAAATGCAACAAATGAAATTTTTTGTTTTTTGTTTTTTGTTTTGTTTTGTTTTTTTTTTTTTATTTGTCTTAACGTGACAGAAAATGAATCAAAGGGTTAAAAATTAAAATTTTAATGGGCCATAGGCCACATTAAAATATTTTAATGTTAAAGTGTAAATCCCTTTAATTTATTTTGAACTCCTTAGTCACCAAATCTTTTTAGACTTTTAAAATTTTTTAATGTTTTAATGTTTTTAAAGATTTTTAGATTTTTTAACAGTTTAGAACTTCTTTTTTTTTTTTTTTTTAATTTTTAACTCTTAAGATTTTTTAAATTTTTATTGAGTTTCTATATTTTTATTTGTTTTTGTTAATTTTGTAAAAAAAAAAAGAAAGCAAAATCAAATGTCAAAAAATAAATAAAAATAAAAAAAGGCTTTTCACTTTTTTATTTTTATTTTATTTTAATGTTTTAGATTTTCATTTTTAAATGAAATATAAAGAAAGTAAATCGAATGAAACTAAAAGAGAAAAAATCATATGCTAACCCTAACTAAATAAAAATGAAAGCTAACGAATATATGAGTGAAATAAATAAAAAAAGAGAATGTGGCTAACCTAAATATATACACAAAATAAAACAAAATCGAATGAGCTGACTAAACTAACCATGCAAGCCAAAATCGGAATCTATCTAAACCCAATCTAACCCTAAGTCTAACTATACACAAACACTAACACCATAAGGAAACTAATTTTGATCATATGACTATACAATATAAAAAAAAGAAACATCGAAATGCTGCTTTGTGTTTGGATTTGCAGGTGAGGTCTGCGGAAGGAAAACCCAACAAAAGGAGCAAGGAGCAGGGACGGTAGAGAGATGGCAGCATGGAGATGGCTGAGGGTAGACGGAGGTCCAAGGGGCAGCAGTTAGAATGTAAGGGAAAGCCGAGGAGAGGGAAGGAAGCAACGGAAGGATGAGGAAATCGACGATAGAAAGGAAGAGAAAATCGCAGGTTTGTCAACTCGACGGAGCTGAGGGATGGACACAAGGTTTGTTGTGAGCATTTGTAGGTGGAGAAACAACGTATGGAGAAACGTGGGGAGTTTGGACGGACAACGAAGAGAGGCAGATATCAGACAACGTTTAGGAAGAAGAATATGCGTGGAGAGGCAGGGTCAGGCTGGAGATGAGCAGGACAGATCCGATGGTGGAAAAGGACTGCGTAGACATGCAACAATCAAAACTGCGGATTAGGGAAGAGGGTTTGGACGTAGGGGAGAAGGGTCTGCGTGGGGATTGAAGAGAAGGGAAACTGTAATGTGGATAAGGGTTTTGACAGTAGCAAGATAGGCGTGACGCTGTGGGCTGCTGTAGAGAAAGGACAGCGAGGTTAAGGGAGATGAGAGAGAAAAACGCAGGAAGACACCAGAGTTTTTTCCAGATCTTAAAAATTTAAAACCCAAACTCAGACAGTAAAAATAATTTCGAAATTCTCTAGAAAACAACAGTAAAAAACAAATTTGAAATTTTTCTGCTCAAGAAAAACCAGGCAACCTACAAAATGGTGGCCCAAAACTTCCACCAGAACCTCTAAATTTTTTTTTCCAGAAATCTCAATTAAATTTTTAAAATCGCTCTGCCTCAGATTTCTTTGAAACCCTTATAAAATTTCTAGATTAAAAAATAAAAATAAAACTCTTGGATTGTAAAATCTCTGTGCAGAAACCCTGCCAAAAATGATGCTGATGGACCTCCAGAGATCCAGATCTTACCCTCCAAGGCCTAGATCTAGACTCTGCAGCTTCAGATATGCAGCTACAAGACAACAATAAACACCCAAACGATATATAAAATGACAAAAAATAGTAAAACCCAGAAAACCCAAGTCAGAAAGTTGAAGATAATTACAGATCTATGTACATAATTGACAGATCTATCAGATCTAGGGAGTGTGAGTCTGACTCCGCTCCCAGATCTGATGATCTGAGGCTCTCAACAGCCAGATCAATTGATTTAGCACAGAAAAATATTAAATTTTTTGAATTGTAGAGTAGGTAGTGAGCTTAAAACCCTCTATGCATCGCCCATAAAAATATCGTATGATAAGCCCGGGATCAAATTTGAGCTGGGCTCTTCAGAAAACACGGATTGGGAGTTGGTTTGTTCAGCTGAAAACTTCCTCGAACATCCGATGATCTAATAATCAAGGATCTCCTGCAAAACTCAATTTAACCATCAACATAGAGCGAGAAAACGATAATAAAATTAAGATAAATAGAGATATCTGCTATTATATTCAAAACTTAAATTATCATTCAAACCCCAGCGACTGAGCAAGATACTTGTATTGAAATCACTCTTTAGAAAGCTATCATCAATGGCTAAAAAGAAATCTCTGCATGAAAATGACACATCTTACAGTATTTCCATGAAGAGTAACACTAGCAGAAATTAACCCCAAAGTCTTTCTTTATTGCTCATAAAAATATTACAAGAGAGCTTTTTGATTAGTACATGATCCAGAGATCCCATCCCACTGTTTGACGACCTCCTATTTAAAGATAAATCCTCCAACGGCTAGTTCGAGTGATCTTTGTCAAAGCAATCTCGACCGTTGATGAGGATTAAAATTTATTCTAATCTTATTTGTCGAAATTTTAAATTATTGAGGAAATTCGAAATTTTCAGTTAAATGCATTTTAATTAATTCAAAAATTTAATTTTTGAATTAATTTCCTCAAATTTTTGACTTTGACTTAACCCCAAGGACCAAAGGCTTAAAATTTAGCAAAGTAATTAATTTACCTTAGTCCTTGGACCTCCTACACTTTAATTTTTTAAGGACCAACGAATTTTATCTTTGGAGAATTTAAATTTACCTAGGATCGAGAATTAATCAAATTTCTGGCCTAGGATTTTAATTAATTTTGGCCAGAAAATTTAATTAATTAACCTATGAGGGGATAAATTATTTTTCTAACCCTCAAAGACACTTTACATCTTGATTTTTACATTTTTTACATCTCAAGGGGAGAAACCCATTTACAAAAGACCCTCACAAACTACCCAGTTCTGCGAAACAAATATAATCTAGCAGATCAAGCAATTTGTAATAAAATAACCTAACCAAATAGTCAGGATTATTCCCAAATCACTTTTACATAGACTCGATTTAGAACACTAGGAGTCCCCTAAGATCCCAGTGACAAAATCCGTTCCGGCTTTGGGGTAAGGCTAAAGGAAAACTTTGCTGACCATGCAAGAATGGATCGGTGAGACAAAAAACCTCCCAGAATGTAGATTGTCACCAGAAAAGTAGGTTTACCTAGGTGATTACATACGCCACGGATTTGCTGAGATTATTTACATTATACACATGCAGACTGGGTTTACATTATAAGATGATGATCAAGTTGATGATGATAGCTGGACGACACGAACACATCAATCAGGCACTATCCCTTTTGTGAAAAAAGGGGGTGTAATGCTATGGGTTGTTGACACATAGTGGTCAACATCTGGCTCTACTTGGGGACACATTGCTGCATTGCAGAAACATGAGAATCCAGAATCTGCATCCACGCAACACACAACAAAACATAACTAACGTCCATCCAAAAATCATCATATAACGTTAAGCACAGGAAAGATATAAGCTCTTCATTTTCTAGTCTAACAACATGAAATACCAAATCTAACTACAAAATGAAATACTGAGATAACAGGGCATAAGGTTAGAAATACAATACAAAGATGCCTATGGCATCAGATGCATTCAATATAGTGCATACTGAGCATTTGCTTGCTTTCAGGCAAGTCCGTCGGCTGTTTCTCGGATGTGCCATGTCTAATTCTGCATACAGTAGGACTTTTTCCTATCCGAAAATCAAGTTGTTCGCGACCATCTGATGCATCAAATCGCTTTCTCATTTTCTTTCTCTTGCGCTTTTTCTTTGTGGCAGGTTGTATCATTGATGACGTGGAACATTTTGCTTCAAAACTCTCAGATGAAGTATGTAAGATATACATGACATGTCTTTCTTCATTCTGCATCTGCGCTGTTAAGAATGATGGATCAGTTTCACAGGTGTCATGAGTTGTAACTTGATCTTCTATGACTGGTGGATTAACCGTGTGAGCATCAACCTGATTATTAATTTCCATTTTATCCAGGTTACCTTCAATTAGCCAGTTTTCAATGGAACAAAGGACCTCATAATAAGATGGAGTTTGCTACAGCAGATAGGGAGGCTTATGATCTATTGACGTTTCCTTGTTTCTTTTATCCTCTAACTGATGCTGAAGTTTTTGCACCTGTATTGTTATGGCATCCATCTGGTTAGAGTGTTCAACCATTCAACCTTCATAGCACTGACTTCCTTGGCATGGTCTTCCTCCATGCTCAATAACTTATTCTGAAGACATATTTGACTAGCTTCCATATCTTTTATTACTTTGTCATTATCTTTTATGGTCATCAAGCAATGTTGCATAGAGTTTATCTCTTTCTGATAATTTGCTTGTATGCTAGCTAACTGATTATTATAATCGAATCTCATGATGGTCATTTCTTCATCCATAGTTGACAATCTATTCTAAATCGAACTTATTTCTTCTTGATAACTTGATTCCATGGCAATCACGTGATTTGAATGATTAAATTCCATGAACGTCATATTTTCCTCTAGGGCTAATAACTTGCTTTGCATAGAATTAATTTCTCTGCCATGATTAGCTTTCATGGTTTCCATTTCCTTTTGCATGTCGGTCCTCATATCCTCCATATTCTGAGCACACTTTTCTACTACAGTGGTTACATGATCAGAGTGTTTAATTTTCCTAATTTCCATCTCCTTATCACGTTTTTCCAGGTGAGTGTATAAACTTTAAAGTTCTCATATCCTTTATGTAATCAGTTACAATTTTTTCTTGATTAAGCTCCATATTTTTTACTAGCTACGTTTGATTGAACTGCATGTCTTTAACCAACTGCTTTAGTTCTTCTATAATTTGCTTATCATTTTCCCTTTCATTGTTGACGCTGATTTGACAAGTTGTCCCTGTTTTCCCACTGTCGTGGATTTGATCTGCAACGGTACTAGTGGATGGCACATTCTGATATGGCGAATTGTCTTGAAATCTTTCATCGATAGTTGGATCCTTCACAAGGTCACTTTCATTTTGTTGCACAATTTTAGGGTCACCAGGCGAGCTATCTTGATAACCATATCTATCTTGAAAAGCATTGGCGATGTCTTGTAAAGAAGCGAAAGAATCTTCAAGACAATTATTAAACCAATTCAAAGCATCACCCTCTAAAGAAAAGGCAAATAGACTAATTTTGACATCTTCATGATCATATTGGGGAGATCGACAATATCTGAGTATTGTATGAGTAAACCTGCATAGATGCTTTCTAACAGCGACTGAATCACCACCCGAGAACAAAGACAATTTATGAATGGCCACTTTCGGAATATCATGGAGAACATCAGTGAAAAGACATGGGGTAAACGAATCATCCATGATGAATTGCCTGAAGGAATAATGAGGCACCAAATGGATGGTAGAGAGAGACCCTTGCTCAAGAAAATCAAGAGATTCACTAGAAGTGAGCTTCTAGTAGAAATTCTTGTAAGAAATGAAAGAAGTGGAGTCGCCACTTGAACATGAATCTAACTCTAGGAGGCAAAAACAACTGGATATAGGGGAGGGCTTGTTGTCTGAGAAATAATAAATGAAAGAAGTGGAGTCGCCACCCAAACAAAAAACGAACCGAAATGTCCAGGTGCTAAAGGTGCAAATGAAACGATTAATGAGATGACGAAAGATAGGGCGATGAAAAGTTTAAATGATGCCAGGAAATGTTGTGCCACTTGACAGGCTAATGAATGGTGGAAAAGATGAGATGATTGAAATGATGAATGTTGTAAAGCCAAGGCCTAATAAATCGGTCCCTGGTGGCAATGCCAAGAAGTGTTGGCTTTGCCGGCTCGAATGAGAGATGAGAAAGACGAAAGATGAATGATGAGGAAATGTCGTTGAAACGTCAAGAATAAAATGTCCCCGACAACGACGCCAAAAAATGTTGTCGTTGTCGGCTCAAATGAAAAGATGAAAAAAGAGAAGATGAATGTCGTTGAAACGCCGAGAATAAAATATCCACAGCAACGATACCAAAAAATGTTGTCGCACAAAGTGTCTAGGCACCACGACAATGCTCAGAGTAAGGGCTGTCACTCTTGATCCTTACTCCGTTTAGACTTTCTCCTAGACAAGTCAAGGGGGGTAGTCCCTAAGGTAAATGGATGACAATAACCTGCAAAAAACAGACTCTAGTAGATTTTAATGATGAACAACTTGATGAATCTAATTGATTAAATCAGATGAATAGATTAAATGCCAACGTAAACAAGACACGACCACAAGATAGAAACAATTATAGACCAGTGCCTTTAATATTTGAATTAACCATCAACTAAATAAAACAAGTTGTCTAGAATGATTTTCAATATGTGACAAATAATGGCAATCATGAATAATCAATAAATGCCCAAAACTGCATTACGCAAGATATTCCAGATTTAAGATGATTATCATTAATGACCAAGATCTAGAATTAATTTTCTCCAATAGTCACTATAACTTCCAAACGTTTATTGCATTTGACATAAAAAATCATGAAAAATTTAGATTCTACTCCTAACACCAGAAACACCAAGAGATTTTAAGTTAGCAATTCAATCGTTCCTTGGGAAATTAATTAAATGCAGCAAATGAAGTTTTTCTTTTTCTTTTAACGTGACAGAAAATGAATCAAATGGTTAAAAATTAAAATTTTAATGGGCCATAGGCCACATTAAAATTTTTTAATGTTAAAGCGTAAATCCCTTTAATTTATTTTAAACTCCTTAGTCACCAAATCTTTTTAGACTTTTAATTTTTTTTAATGTTTTAATGTTTTTAAAGATTTTTAGATTTTTTAATGTTTAGAACTTTTTAATTTTTAACTCTTAAGATTTTTTAAATTTTTATTGAGTTTCTATATTTTTATTTGTTTTTGTTAATTTTGTAAAAAAAAAATTAAAAAAAATAGAAGCAAAATCAAATGTAAAAATAAAAGCATAAAAATAAAAGGCTTTTCATTTTTTTTTAATGTTTTAGATTTTCATTTTTAAATGAAATAAAAAGAAAGTAAATCAAATGAAACTAAAAGAGAAAAAGTCATATGCTAACCCTAACTAATTAAAAATGAGAGCTAACGAATATATGAGTGAAATAAAAAAGGGAATGCAGCTAACCTAATTATATACACAAAATAAAACAAAATCGTATGAGCTGACTAAACCAGTGTTGTGAAAATCGCGATTTTTTCATTCTACCGTTCAAATCGCGATTTTTATATGAAAAAATCGCCGGTATTTTTTTTTGCCGATTTTTATTGAAAAAATCGCGATTTTATGAAAAATCGCGATAAAAACAAAAAAATCGCGATTTTTTCTTAAAAAATCGTCGGAGGTCGCGACAGCGTGGTTTTGTAACATTTTTTGGGTTTTTTCATGCAATTTTTTTTAAAGAAACAAATAATTTTTGAGTGGGACAGCTTAATGATCAAGTCTAGGCCCTAGTATGGATATGCTATTCATGGTAATGTTAAATTCTTAAAGTAAAAGTGACATTCTCCTTAATCTTCATTTTCATCCTTTTACTTAAATTTTTAACATTACCATGAAATGACTCAGGATGTTTGAGAGTGGTTCCAGCCTCATTGGATTTCATATGGAGAAAGTAGAATTTTAGATTTCATTTAAAATCCAGCAGACTTATCAGTTTTTCAGGATTTCAGGATTGGGAGATTGTAATGTTTCCAGGTGACACCACCTGCCTGGGCTACCCCTGCCACCAGTAGAGGACGTGGTCTACCTCCTATAGCTTCTACTTCTAGTTCTTCAGCTTCTAGAGCACATCAGACTCCACTGCCATCTCCACCAACACAGGCACCAGCATCTACATCTAGAGGGAAAGGGAAAGCTATGGCATTTTCTCGCAAGAGGGGCAGAGGAAATCAATAAGATTATACTTTCATTTTATTGTATATGACATTATGACATGATGAGATACATTATCATATTTTTTGTTGATATTTTAAAGCTGAGTTGGGACTCAGGAGTCAAGACTTACTATTCAGGACATGATTCAATGTTATGTGTGATTTTAGCGCTAGAAATGATATTAAACATCTTATATATTAGTTTCTTTTATCATATTTATGTGTCATTGTATTTATTTTATGTTGTAGATGGTTTAGATATTAAAAAAATTGAAAAAAAATGAAAAAAATGAATATTTTTGTACCAAACGATTTTTTCCCAATAAATCCGATTTTTTCTGATTTGTTCCCCGCGCCGATTTAATCCCGATCACGATTTTCACAACATTGGACTAAACTAATCATACAAGCCAAAATCGAAATCTATCTAAACCCAACCTAATCCTAAGTCTAACTATACACAAACACTAACACCGTAAGGAAACTAATTTTGATCATATGACTAAAATAATAATAATAATAATAATAATAATAAATAAATAAAAAAACATCGAAATGATGCTTTGTGTTTGGATTTGCAGGTGAGGTCCGTAGAAGGAAAACTCGACAGAAGGAGCAAGGAGCAAGGACGACAGAGAGATGGCAACATGGAGATGGTTGAGTGTAGATGGAGGTCCAAGGGGCAGCAGTTAGAATGTAAGGGAAAGCCGAGGAGAGGGAAGGAAGCAGCGGAAGGATGAGGAAATCGATGGCAGTAAGGAAGAAAAGATCGCATGTTTGGTAGCTCGACGGAGCTGAGGGTGGACGCGAGGTTCGTTATGAGCGTTTGCAGGTGGAGAAACATCGTATGGAGCAGCGTGGGGAGTTTGGACGAACAACTGAGAGAGGCGGATATCGGACAACATTTAGGCAGAAGGATATGCGTGGAGAGGGAGGGTGAGGCTGGTGATGAGCGGGGCAAATTCGATGGTGGAAAAGGACTGCGTAGACAGGCAGCAATCAAAACTGCGGATTAGGGAAGAGGGTTTGGACGTAGGGGAGAAGGGACTGCGTGGGGAATGAAGAGAAGGGAAATAACAATGTGGATAAGGGTTTTTGACAACAACAAGATAGGTGTGAGGCTGTGGGCTGCTGTGGAGAAACGACAGCGAGGTTAAGGGAGATGAGAGAGAAAAATGCAAGAAGACAC
Organism: Pinus taeda; assembly: GCA_000404065.3. Taxonomy (NCBI): domain Eukaryota; kingdom Viridiplantae; phylum Streptophyta; class Pinopsida; order Pinales; family Pinaceae; genus Pinus; species Pinus taeda. The sequence continues at coordinate 245,960 of APFE031523802.1, read as the reverse complement.
TCGAGTTTTTTCTAGATCTTAAAAATTTAAAATCCAAACTCAGACAGTAAAAATAATTTCGAAATTTTCCAGAAAACAAAAGTAAAAAACAAATTCAAAATTTTTCTGCTCAGGAAAAACCAAGCAACCTGCAAAATGGTGGCCCAAAACTTCCACTAGAACCTCTAAATTTTTTTTTCCAGAAATCTCAATTAAATTTTTAAAACCTCTCCACTTCAGATTTCTTTGAAACCCTTATAAATTTCCAGATTTAAAAAAAATTAAAAATTAAAACTCTCGGATTGTAAAATCTTTGGACGGAAACCCTGCCAAAAATGATGCTGATGGACCTCTTGAGATCCAGATCTTACCCTCCAGGGCCTAGATCTGGACTTTGCATAGCTTTCAGCTTTAGATCTGCAGCTTCAAGACAACAATAAACACCCAAACGATATATACAATGACCAAAAAAAGTAAAACCCAGAAAACCCAAGTCAGAAAGCTGAAGATAATTACAGATCTATGTACATAAATGACAGATCTATTAGATCTAGGGAGTGTGAGTCTGACTCCGCTCCCAAATCTGATGATCTGAGTTTCTCAACAGCCAGATCTATTGATTTAGCACAGAAAAAAAGATAACTTTTTTAAATTTTTAGAGGAGGTATTGAGCTCAAAACCCTCTATGCATCGCCCATAAAAATATCATATTATAGGCCCGGGATCAAATTTGAGTTGGGCTCTTCAGAAAACACGAATCAGGAGTTGGCTGGTTCAGTCGAAAACTTCTCCGAACGCCCGATGATCTAATAATCAAGGCTCCCCTGCAAAATTCAATTTAACTATCAACATAGAGCGAGAAAATGATAATAGAATTAAGATAAATAGAGATACCTGCTATTATATTCAAAACTTAAATTATCATTCAAACCCCAGTGACTGAGCAAGATACCTGTACTGAAACCACTCTTTAGAAAGCTATCATCAATGGCTAAAATGAAATCTACGCATAAAAATGACACATCTTACAGTATTTCCACGAAGAGTAACACCAGCAGAAATTAACCCCAAATTCTTTCTTTATTGCTCATAAAAATATTACAAGAGAGTTTTTTGCTTATTACACGATCCAGAGATACCATCCCATTGACTGATGACCTCCTATTTAAAGATAAATCCTTCAACAGCTAGTTCGAGTGATCTTCGTCAAAACAATCTCGACCATTGATGAGGATTAAAATTTCTTTTAATCTTGTTCGTCAAAATTTTAAATTATTGAGGAAATTCGAAATTTTCAGTTAAATGCATTTTAATTAATTCAAAAATTAAAATTTTGAATTATTTTCCTCAAGATTTTGACTTTGACTTAACCCCAGGGACCAAAGGACCTAGAATTTAAATTTACCTAGGACCTAGAATTAATCAAATTTTTGAATTAATTTCCTCAAAATTTTGACTTTGACTTAAGCCCACTAATATTTTATTTTTCCTAAGTTTAGACTTAGGAACTTCATTAAAAATATTAATTATTTTAATATCTCCCAAACTGTTTAGAATCTGCGCAAACCCTTTCTAGGTATTGGAGATCTCATGTGCCTTAGCCTTTCCACCAAATTTCGTGGCTAGAGCACATCTGAGGCTACCCCAAATCAACATTTGTCCAGAGAATATTGGGCAGGTCGAGCTTTCCAGATTGGGAGGAATTGTGGGTGGCTCTTCGTCAAGAAGAGATCAGACGAGTGACCAAGGCGGGGAGTAACGGAAAAGGGGTTAGAATCAAGAAGGAGGAAGAAGAAGATGCGGCTCTCGCATCTGCAGGAAAGCAGGAGAAGAGAAAGAAGAAGGACCTCTCCAAGGTCAAATGCTTCCATTATGGGGAATTGGTTCACTATGTGAACCAGTGTTTGAGGAAGAAGAGTAAGGGAGAGGCTTTTGAGACCAAGGCAGCACCAGTGAGGGCGGAGAAAGAAGTGGAGACAGATGACGACTGTGCCATGAGTGCTCATGCGCCTCTTGAAAGGAAGTGGGGAGGCATCGAGCTGTAGTTGGATGGACTACAGACGATGAGGGGCATGATCCTTGAGGTACTCAACCTCTTGGATTATACCTTGCTACAAGAGCCTTGAAGAGAAGTAGCAGGACTGGCAGATGTTGGTAGAGACGGATGTGGATGGAGTGACAGAGGGTGCTACAGTGCAGGAGTCTCGAGACAGCGTGAGGCAACAATGTGAGATGCATGGAGTTGTTGCAGCAGCGCAGCGCAGTAGAGGGAGCACTTGTTAGCGATAGATGAGAGCTTTAGCATCGGGAGTGTTTCTAGCCTGACAGAGATGTCAAAGTTGGAAGGATCAGTGACTTACTTCTTAGTAACTGAGTTGCAGTGCAACAGTTAGCAGTGGCAGTGCTATGGGCAGCACCATGCAGCATGATGAGAGGGGATGCAGTGCAGATGCAACAATGGTAGTGGCAGGGCCATGGGCAGTAGCACAGATGCAGAGGGAGTTGTCGTACAGATGCAATAGTGGTAGTGGCAGGGCCATGGGTAGTAGTGCAGGATGCAGCAGTGCAAAGGATGTTGGGCGGGGAGGCCTAGCATCAGCACAGAGATCGATGCTGGATGATCAGAGTGATACTCAGTGAGGAGTATTACTAGAGCACAGTCCTCGCTAAGAGGCAATGTTGATTTGGGATAGCATCGGATGTGCTCTAGCCATGAAAATTGGTGGAGAGGCTAAAGCACATGAGATCTCCAAGACCCAGAAATGGTTTGGGCAGATTCTAACTGGTTTGGGAGATAGTAAAATAATTAATATTTTTAATGGAGTTCCTAAGTCTAAACTTAGGAAGAATAAATATTAATGGGTATTAATATAAAACTGGGTGAGAAGGTTCCAAAAGTCATGGATCAAGCCAAATATAATCTTAGCCATTGATTAGAGGTTTAATCTCAGCCGTTGATGGACCAATGAGAAAAGTATAAGAGGAGGCTTGAAGGTTAGTTGGAGAACACACTGAGAGAAATCAAGAATCCGATTTTCTGGGGCAGGTTTGGCTGAGGAAATTGAGTGAGTGATCAGAGTTGCAACTGAGGGGTAGTGAATACATAGTAGAGAGGCAGAGTTAGTACCAAAGGATCAGTGCAGAGCAAGGAGAGGGACGCAGAGCCAACTGGAGGCTTTGCAGAGGCAGCCAGGAGTTGCGCAGAGCCAGAGAGGCCAGCGTGTGAGACGCAGAGGGTCCAGCGGCTGACGTAGAGGCTCCGAAAGCTGATGCAGAGCCCAGAGAAGCTGGCGCTGGGCTAGAGAGGCTGACACAGGGCCTAGAGGCAGTGCTGGGAGCATTTCATGGGACAGATTGAGAGCTAGAGAGCCGAATAGGGTGACATAGTCCCTATTAGAGTGACGTAGAGCATCAGAAGCTGCATTGTTGCTGTGGGATCGTTCATCTGGTGTTTTAGCCAGAATATCTGTCTCCAATTGAGAGGTACTATTGCCGAGGGCATTCTCTATTAGGTGAGCCATTTTTGGCACCTAGGTTGTATTCTGAAACTCCATAATAATAAAACCCTCTGAATAGCTGCACCGGTTTTCCTGCATTGGGTTTTTTCGGGGACATTAGTCCAAAAACAACGGTGTCACTTGTGTGCTTGTTTACTTTTAGTTGATGATTTGTATGTGTTCATACTGTATTTGTATTTGTTTTCAGTATTTACATGGTAAATAACTTGTGAAGTTATTGAACAAGTAGGAAGAAATAAATAAGATAGTATAGGAAGAATGTAACAGGTTAAACTTAGAAATTCCAACACTTCTTAGTCATTAGGTATTGTTTTAATTTTATAGCTTAAGGAGAATGATGATATGTCGGTTGACTTTTCCTTCATTGTGTCCAGTAGTTGTTTGGTTCTATTCATTGTTTTTATCTGGCTACATTTGTAAAGCTTATTTCTATTTCTTTATGCTTAGGGAAGTTTTGTTGAATGTCAGCAGCTTTTATGATTGAATTTCTGTATCTATATTGGACTGATAAGCTGAAGCAGGTGATGTTGTCTGCAGAATTTTCACAGGCACTGCAAGATATGGCTGCTTTTTGGCTAGAGAATACATCATTGAGAATTGATGATGAGAATGGTAAGTTTGAATGTCTTAGTACTAAGATTCACACCCTTTGTTGTTTAGTAATAGATTGTCACTGTGTGTCCTCCAGTCAGTCTGATGGTAAACCCCTAGATTCTTGTATTTGGTTAGGTTTAGGTTTTAAAATTGAACTTTTCAATGCTTCCTTGATCAGGGTTTTAGGATATTCATTGATATACTTTTTTTGGGTTGGTAAAAACAGGAAGAGTTTTAAGAAGGTTGGGAAAAGTTCAACATGAACTCCACAAGATATTTGATCATTATGTATGTAGTAGACTAAAATGTGCTTATAGACGTATCTTTAATATTTTACTTAATAGCATTGCAAGATTGTTACATTTTATTTCTCAGGATTTACAAATTTCGTGTATTTTGCAGCGAGTTCATATTTCTCACACGTTAACAACTCCCTCAGAAACTCTTTTGAATGAACTTCAAAATGTGGAGGTTTGTTATTATCTCCTCATAAAAAATGATGATCAAGGTTGCAAAACTGACTTTGTTTAACGATTTATTTTCATGTCTAGTATCATTATATATGCTAAAAATTATGTTCCTTTATGCTCTTAGCATTATATGAGATTACCTATTTAATCATTGTCATCTTTTAAAGGAGTTTCAACTTCAACCAGGCATAGGTGTAATGCCTCAATTCATGATGACAAGACAATTTGACAATAGGGGGCCTGCTATTGAGGTCTGTTGTATTTGTGACAGAACCTTTTCTAGTGTTGTAAATCTACAAAATTCTTCGTGCGGCGACCTTCAATGTAGTGTTCATGTTCAGATCGATGGTTTCTAAAATAATCTAACAGTGACTTTTACTTATAGAACCAGATATGCACGGTCATTAAAGGGAAAATAAGATTTCATTAATATCATGATAAGTTTACAACATTTCAATGAATTAGTAGCTCTCCAGCACTCTCAAAGTTTCCTCTTTGTGCACAAGGTCATTAAAGGGAAAATAAGCTTTCATTGATATGATACAATATAAAATGTAGTTTAAAATACTACAATGACTCAGAAGCTCTCCTACTCTCTAACTCTTTTGTCTTCTCTCTCTTTGCTGGTGTACTCTTCTGCCTCTTCTACTATCTACTCTAACTATTTAACATCATCATTCTTCATCTTCAGGCATTTCCACAGTTTCTTTGATATTTGATTAAGGGGAAAATAATATTTCATTAATATCATACAATAAGTTTACAATATTACAATGAATTAGAAGCTCTCTGGCTCTCTGAAACTTTCCTCTCTGTAGACAAGGTCATTACAGGGAAAACAAACTTTCATTAATATGATACAATAGAAATCATGGTTTACAACATTACAATGGCTCAGAAGTGCTTCTCCTCTCTAACTCTTCTGTCTTCTCTTTGTTGGTCTACTCTATTGCCTCTTCTACTATTTACTCTAACTATTTAACATCATCATTCTTGATCTTCAGGCATTTCCACAGTTTCTTACTCAAGATTCATAACAGGAGAGACAACACGGAAAAGAATGTGAATAGAGATGAAGTTGTTGTTAAGTGGTCCCTTTGATTGCTAGATTCATTCATTCATTTTCATTCATTCCCACTATCACTTTAGTTTCACATGCATCAGTGCATTTTCTATCTAATTTTATTCCACTCCGTACTCTTAGTGCTTTCTCACATTATTGCGCACATTGTTCTTAACGCTATTTTTCCAGCTTTCGCGTTTTTCAATCTGCTTCCGCACTTGCTCTACTTGGCTCATCTTCAGGGGCACTACCTTCCCATACACTTTGCTTTCGAATCTACAACTCTAGTTGATTTTTCTCTATTGCACTCATCAAACCGTGCATTATTCCTTATGTTTTTTTAGGCAAACAAACTTAGTAGTGCCTATGCTAATCCTTCATAACTTTCTCACAAACTTTTCTCGAGTTTGTCTTATCTCTCTGTAACACATGATGTTCGTGCATATACTTAGATTTTCAATGAATGCTCCTACCATTAGAGTTGTAGTACTGTTTCGAAGTGTTGTTAGGAGTCAAGTTAGTGGGTCACAATAAATGTTAAATGACCCGACATTAAATATAAGTTTGTGGAATGGTTGGGTGAATAACTTCTCACTAAAGATTATCTCTCTCATGTTATGATCACGTGTCATTAAAAATGCCAACAATGGTATCAAAGTGAGAAGCATTTGGAGCATGTGTTTGAAGATGAACATTGCCAAGGTTCGAGCAGAAGTTACTGTCTTGAAAATCATAAGAAAATGTAAAAAGACAAGTTCAAATTTCATATTATAAGGCTTGAATATTATAAAATTAAATAATTTATTTTATAAATTTTATTAACATTTTAAAATTCTTAATACCAATAATGATATCAAAGTGAGAAGCATTTGAAGCCCGTGTTTGAAGATGAACGTACAGAAGTCATTGTTATTGTCTTGATGAAAGCGGAGAAAGTCAAAATCATATATATATATATATAATCCTGTTTATGGTAAGGCAAAAGCCTATGGTGGAATATATGTTGATGAGAAATTAAACAATTTACCAAGAACGATGATGGCTTGATCACTAGTTCGACATCGACATTGGAGCTCGTGTTTGAAGGTGAACATTGTCGAGGTTCGAGCAGAATTCATTGTCTTGATGTAAGAAAAGTAAGTCAAAATCATACAAAAATATAAAATGGCAAGTTAAGTTTTTATATTATAAGGTTTAAACATCAGAAAATTTAAATATATTTTTTTTAAGTTTTGAAAAGGCATTTTAAAATCCTATCTAATGTAAGGACATGTTACCACACAATCTAGCAAGGGTCCTAGGAGGGGTTCCAAAGGGATTGCTACTAGACCAAGTGACAACAACGAGACATGGACCCACTGTCACCTCAGTCAATGTCCTCTACTCTTTACATACTTTCACTGATGGGAGGAGTCCTGCTATGAAGGAAATCACTAGAAAGGTAAGGTCAATAACATTGTACGATGTGATTTCTAAAGCCCATTCAAAGGAGAGGCTCAAGTAATGGTTTGCTTGCTTAAAAAGCAAGATAAAGGCTCTCCAAGAAAGGCTTATTGGTCGGAGGTCTAAACCTGGGTGAAAGGGTATTCAATAAAAGAGTTATGCCTAGATCAGTGTTTCCTAGAAAGGGAAAAAGGACCTCTCTTGAGGTTTTGCAAGATAAGATCATATGATGATTGGGACCACAAGAGAGACATAGGGGTGCCCTAACTAGGCTTAGGGTTTTAAGGTTTACCATGAAAGAGACACCTCCAAGGAGGACCCTGAGTCAAGCTAGGACAAAAAAAGGGTTAAAATTGATCAAGCCTTGATTGAATGTAACCCTTGACAAGTTTCTCACTATGACGTTAAAGGCTTACTTCCAAAATCCGAGCTAGGGCTTAGCTTTTCTCATAAATGAAAAAATCGTGAAACTTGGTGAATCTCTAGAGGAGACAACAACGCAAAAGTTTTTCTAAGTGGAAGTGTAAAATCATCCCTCCAAAGAAATTCGCATGATACCCTAGCAAGGACGTCGAGGGTGTGAAAATTCCTACACTCAAGGAACCTCTACTATAGCAAAATTGCACTTACTTCTCCTACTTGATTTTAATATACATTATCATGTTATTTTTTTGAAAAATACTGAAGTAAATTACTTCTGCACCCTACACCAATTTAATTTGATTACATGAAACAAGAAACTGAGCAAAGAACAAGATACATAAGATGTTGTTATTTTTGGAAAAAATAGTCCCTGGAAAAACCCAATGCGGGCAAACTGGTGCAGCAGCTCTGGGGTTTTATATATTAAGCAGTAGTTCTTAATACAATGTTGGATGCTTTCCCAACAATCCAGTTATAGAGAAAAATATCATGGCGGAAAACTCAGTGAGATTACCTCACTTCACCTGGCAGTTTCTGGCTGATCCGACGACAGAACTGGCTAACCTCGGCTATCTCTGTGCTGGCCTTGCATAGGCCTTGCGTCAGCCTTACAGATTTTGCATCAAACCTGCACTGTCTCTTCTGCCTCTTGGAGCTTCTGCGTCAACCTTCCCTGGCTGTTTTGGCAGCTCCACAACAAAAGTCTGGATTTCTGCTTGAGGGCAGCTTCTTCTTTGCGCTGGCTCTCCCTGGTTCAGCATCAGGCCTGCGTGGGCCCAGACTGGCCCAAGGTCAGTTCCTCTAGGTGTTGTGCTACCTCCACTAGTGGCGCTCTGCCTCTCTGCCCAGTATTCCCAAACTACCCCTGCCCCTCTGCTGCAGAATGATCACTTAGTTCGAATTTCTTAGCTTCCTAGCCCTAGAAATTTCGGACTCTAGATCAATTTGTTCTCTCTGTGTGTTTTCTAAATGAACCCCAAGCCTCCTTCTTATACTTTTCTTGTTGAGACTTCAACAATCGAGATTAAGTCTCTAATCAACGACTAAGACTAAAATCTTTACTTGATCCGCTTTCTAGAACATTCTCACCCATATTTTGATTAATACCCATTAATACTTTAATTTCCTAATTTTCGACTTAGGAACCCCATTAAAAATATTAATTATTTTAATAAAATACAATCCGGGCATAATTTCACCAAATGGTTTTTGGGTTCTTTAGAATTCATATGCCTTAGCCTCTCCACCAATTTTCAAGGCTAGAGCACATACGATGCTACCAAAAACTAACACTCCCTTTTAGCGAGGAATGTGTTCTAGCAATAATGTCCAACTGCATGCTGCTCTGTCTTTGAAGCATCTCTTTTCTGCACTATTGTTGCCACCAACACTGTGCTGCGCTGCTACTGTACTGCTACCCATGACACTACCACTGCCACTGCTGCATGTGTACTATAGCTCCCTTTGCATCTGCTACTAACACTGCCACTGCTAGCTCTGCACTGCGTCATTTTCCAACTGCTGCTGCTCAACAACGGAAAAGCATCCCAAATTTCTGAACTAACTGTGTTCACCATAATACCATGTGAATGTTGGAATCTGAGTGCTACTAGTCTCTGGCCCTCTGAATCTTCTGCGTTGCTGCTAACTTTTGCAATATGCCATCTGCACTGCTGCTAACCTTGCTTTGCGCTGATCAGCCTCTGGTCTTAGGCTATTGCATTTGTCTCTCTAACCAACACACTATATCATCTGACACTAAGTCTATCTCACTATTGCCGAATCTCGGGCCCTCGTAGCAAGGAATTGATCCAAGAGGTGGGTTTCTCAAGGATCTTGCCCACATGTAGTCCTCCCAACTATAGTTCTATATCGCTGCATTTTCCTCCTCAAGATGCGTGGGCACTCATAGCAAACTCATCTTCGTCAATTTTTGTTGGAGCAGCCTTAGGATCATGTTTCTCATCCTTATCCTTTTGCTTCAAAGTACACTGGGATGCAAAGTGGCCCATCTCGCCACATCTGAAACATTTCACCTTCGAAATGTCCTTCTTCCGCTTATGCTTCTGCTGTCCCTTTGATGCTAGAGCTGCGTTCTCCTCCTCCTCCTTGGTCTTCGTACCAGTCCCACTATTGCCATTGAGGTTGACCTTAACCAGATCCCTCCTTAATTCTTCCTGTTGAAGGGTTGCCCACATCTCCTCCCATGAAGGTAGTCTTTCCCTGCCCAATATACTTTGAACGAAGACTTACCATTCATCCGAGGCTCCACTCAGGGTCGTCCTTACCATCGTGGTAGACTGAGGAGCAAACCCCACTGCAACAAGCTGGTCCCTAGTGTCCTGAAGATGTTGAAGATAGGATATAACCCCTTGTCCCTTCTGCATCAATGTCCACTGCAACATTTGTTTTAAGTACATCTTCCGTTGTTCAGAAGAACCTTCACATAGTGAAGAGAAAGCTTCCCACATTTCTCGGGTTGTATCTTTGTCCTGCAAGTGTGAGACCACATGATCTCGAACTCCATCGAGTATGAGCCTCTTCGCCTTTGCCTGCTTGGCCTTGTACTTCTTCTTCTTATCGTTTTCAGTGAAAACAACCACAAAACTCTTGACGTAAGCTTCGATATCGTACTCCTCCAGAACAACTAAGATTCTGGTCTTCCATATGACATAGTTGGAAGCTCCTTCCAACATGTCCTGATCTCTGATCCCATGTGATGCCATCTCACCCAAACTGTTGAATTGAATCCTCTAGTCACTGTGTTGTCGCGCGAATTGACACGACAACGCTCAGACCGGGGGCTGTCACTTTGATCCCCGATCCCTCCGTTTAAGCCTGTCTCCCGCGGCTAAGGGGGGTAGACCCTGTGAGATGTTGAAGACCAACTGTCGACCAGTTGGTTGGGAGACACGAGACACGATTTAAGATAAGCACTAAATGATTTGATTAGTTAGCAGACCAGTGCCTTGATGATTACTTAACAGTACAACAACGATCATTTATCATCAAATAACTTTGAACAATGCAAGATATCCAGTAAAATCACAATGACCAAAACGACTCCCAGCAACTGAAGACCTCGAAAAGATAAATGCTCAAAATTTACACAAGAATCGTAAATTATTTTGCGTCTCGACTTGAAAGCTCAGATCTCAGCATGAAAAAACAATTATTGAAAACCACTGAATCTGGCAAGAATAATTTTCCACGATGAAATTTATAGCTTTTCTGACAAAATTAAAGCAAAAATTAAAATTTAATCTTAAGCCCTAAACTTTAAAACTTTTTTATTTTATATTTTTAATTTTATATAATATTTTTATTTTTATAACAAAACTAATACTTCAAAATCTAAACTAAATTAAACACATAAAAAATCAATCTAAAGTTCTAATTGAAAAAAATTAAAATCTACTCTAAATTTAAAATAAAAGAAACAAAGAGAAATAAAAATAAATAAAATAAAAAATCTAAACTTAAAGCCAGAACCCTAACTATTCAAAGCATATACATATCTAAAACTAAACTAAATAAAAAGACAAATTATCAAAACTAAACTATGAACAAAACCTTACCATAATACCTACGCTACCGCTCAAACTCATATCAAACACATCAAACACGAAAGGTGGCTAACGCTCGAACGCAGGCAGCTAAGACGGCGATGGGAAAGACAGTGTGACCAGAATATAGAACGAAACCCTAACCTACGCATTGATTTTCGTTGTGAGCAAAAAACGCATGCGTACCTAGAAAGTTTACCTGTGGAGGTCGATTTGCATGTTTAGAAGCAGCGTTCGATTTAAAATGCTAACGCAAAACCACGCAGAACCCACGCAGAACAACGCTCGTTGTATCACTGTCTCTTCTCTTCTGTGCGTGGATATTGGCAGGACGACGGCGGACGTATCAATGGGCAGAGGAAAACGATGAATCTCCCCTTTTTCTTGTGCAGGTGAACCAACGTATTCACATTGAAGCTAACCGGTGGGCGATTTAACTGCGCGGAAGATTTTCAATTTACTGGAGCAGATCTTTGATATTTGTTTGCATGTATTCAGAATGACTGCGTGTCTTCAGAAAACCCATCTCCTTACACAAAATCGATCCTGAAGCTTCAACGCCCCATGACTATGCCCACGCTGATACCCACGTCTTAAAAAAAAAAAATCGATTTGTGGTGTGTTTGAATACAGGTGCACACAGTTTGCAAGTAGCTGGACAGCGTGAAGTTTGGATGCAGATTGGAGGCCTGGGCAGGGAAATGGGCAGCAGCGAAGATGCAAGCTTCAGAAATAATTTTTGAAAACCCTGAGTAAGATAAAACTGAAACCAATGAAGGATTTTT
>APFE031523802.1:195346-234099 GCA_000404065.3 Pinus taeda | reverse complement strand
ACAAGAGAGTCAAAGGTTATATCTTTGAGATTTCCATTTGCTTGCAAAGACTCAAGATAATTGGAGTATGTAGGATAAAGTGCCTTGAGAAAAGCAACAAGAGGGATATCCAACTCAACTTTAGTGGATTTGATATCATGCATTATAGACTTTACTTTAGATGCAAGAGCAAAAGGATCATTATTTTGCAGTTCAAGAGTGAAGAGTTTAATCATGAGTTGGACAACTTCAAGTGCAAAATGTGAGTCATAGAGTTCTTTCAGCTTTTGTAGGGCTTCAAAGGCAGTTGAATATGACGAAATATGGCGATTCACCTCTTCATTTACAGATGTTGCGATTAATGCGTAAGCTTTGCTGTTCTTGTTTTTCCAAATGACGAGCTCTTTGTCTGAGGTACGCTGTACTGGGTCATTGTCTCCTTCTCCGACACACACTCCTTTCCACAACTCATTGAAGATGAGGGTGTGTTTTATCATCCGGGACCATTCAGGATAGTTCTCCTTGCCAGTGAGAATTATTCCTACCATGGAGATGATTGAATGCATTCTGTAAAAAAAACTTTTGCTGATAGAAAAGAATACTTCTGCCAATGTACTCAAAAAGGCATTCTCAAAATATTTCAAAACCACAATGTGACCCATATAAATCCATCATTGTATAAATTCACCTCACATAAACCTCATATAAGTTTCATATAAGTCCATCTTATAACTCTCATAAAACTTCACCTTATAAATCTTATGTAAATCTCATAAAACTTCTCGTATAAATTCCATGGTCATGCGCATTCTTTGAACTGTAATTTACAGCGGCAAAGCATCAAACATATGAATGGCACCAACAATCAAATCGGATCCAACATGAACACATGAAACAGCAGCATTCGAACTTTTTTTGAAACAACAGCATTCGAACTTATCAAAATGTATTTGAAACGATTCGAACTTATTTAAAAAACAACAGCTTCAAAACCATGTCAGGCAGCATTTATTTGAAAACAGAAGCATTCGTTGAAAGCACCACGAACAAGGGAAGAGACCTGGGCTCATCAACGCTTGGGCTCATCACGCTTTCAAGCAGCATTTATTTGAAAACAATCATAACCAGCGTTTGAAAACTTATTTGAAATAACCAAATTTATTTCATGTTAGGCTGCATTCGAACTTATTTGAAACAGGGAGCAAACACATTTGAAACAGTTGTGATACTGCTTGGCTCACAATCACGCTTCCGTTGCTGGGCTCATCACGCTTCAACAATGTTAAGCAGCAAATGTATGAACAGTAATTGCAAAAACGCGCTGGTAACCAAATAAAATCAGGTAGCATTCAAAACTTTATTGAGCAGCGTTCAAAACGTTATTGAGCTGCGACCTGGGCGCACACACCATTCACTATTACCATACACATTCGATACACATTGTTCATAAAATATGACAACGTTAAATCACAGGACAACGTTAATCAAGCGTTACACAGTCAATTCAAGCGTTAACCAAGCGTTACACAGTCAATTCAAGCGTTAACCAAGCGTTACACAGTCAATTCAAGCGTTAACCAAGCGTTACACAGTCAATAGCCATTGATCCCATCACGATTTCCCATGGCAATCCAACGCAACATGGATTGCAGTCATACAAAATGCAGTAAAACGCAAAGAGGAGCGGTCAGGCGTTGAGGCAATGAATCACAACGCAGAGGACAGAGGCGTTGAGAACAGCGCTCACTTCAGAATGACAGAGGGACAACGCTCAATGGATTAGTGCTCAGACTAGCATACAACCCACAGTAGCAAAAATGAAGGGAGTTACAACTTATTGTGAGAGATGGCTCTGATACCATGTCAGGCTAGGCAGTAACTCTCCAAAGGCAGTAAAACTGATTCAATTTATTTCATTAGGTAGACTATTGTTATATACAAAAGGGTGTGACTACTCAGTTCATCTCCTAATGACTGTTCACATTCCTAATTTAACTATTTACATAAATTCACCCAATCGTGAGGATTAGGTGTCAACAAGTAAGTTAATTTGCAACATAATAAAAATGAGAAATCAATGACATGTGACAACAATTTTTTTTACCCATAACACTTTTCCTTCACTTTTTATTAAGATCTGGAAAATATTGGGTAAGATCCACACTGAAACACACGGAGAAATTATCGACTATTTGGAAACTCGGTTTGCTGTTTGAAAAAAATTCAGCTTGCAAGGAAATTTGGCTTGCTACCCAAACTCGGCCCCTGCATTGTTATATGACCTATTTTAGCCAAAATGTGTGAGCTGCGGCCTATCTCTGCTGTCACACTTGTTAGCCCCAACCTCCTCTTAGTTGCATTGGGTGAGTTGCGACCTCCTCTTTGCTGTATCAACCTCCTCTCTACAATTCGATCCTTTGAATTCCTCACTTTCTCCTTAGTCAAGTCGAGCCAACCTCTTGGGAGAAATCACTTGCTTAATTGCTTAACCAATTAATGTGTCTTTCACCTCATCATTAGACTTATTTAATGATTTCATTAGGCCATTTCACTAACCCTAATCTCCTAAGTGATCAATGGCGAGGTTTAAATCTGAAGATCATTTGAGATCAATGGTTGGGATTATATCGTCTAAGCCACACAAAATAAGTCACTTAATTAAAGTAACTTACTTATCATTAGACTTAGGCCTAATAGTTCTAAATGATTAATTATTGAACTTTTCCTAAGTTAAAAACTTAGGAAAGAAATATTAAATCACTTACACATATGCAAGCACCCAAAGAGGCAAATTGAAGTTTTCTCCATGCTAAGACACAAAGCTAGAAGAAGACCTTCCATAGCGACAAAAATCAACACTTTTGACCAAGAACAATTGCGTTTGAATGGTGCAGGGGGCTTATTCTTGTCGGTCTCAATTCTATGGAGAATTGTGTATTGGTTCGATATCCCACTCGGATCCACTGATGATTTAAAAAGCAGATTGGTAGCCATTATAGATTCAGAGATAAAAATCCTGTTGAATCTTTTTGAAACTGCTTCGTTAGGGGATTGAAGATTCCTCTAGGCAAGAGCCAATTTGATGGGCTTTACATTGATTGGATGGAGGGCTTCAAAATAATGGATGAAATAAGCTTCCAAAGGGTCCGATTTGGGATTGTTCCCCTAATGTTCACTTATGGAAAAGTGAAATTTAGGCCACCTTCGTGGATGAAAGGAGAGTGAGGCATGATAGCGAAGACTAACATGTTATCCCAAAGAGACTTATTGTTTGCGTATGGACCATAAACATTTAAAACCTTCCAAACCGTATTGAACTCTTTGATTTCTAGTTCCATTGATATAGCATTTTTTTGTGCAGTGAAAGAAATTGCCTTCAAACAAGACTTCCAAGCATAGATCAATCCTCCAGACATGCCATATGAATTGAGAGAATAAAAAGACCAATTTTCTAACAATGGTTCAATAACAAATTGAGTTTTTTTCTCCTGATGTCATCATTTGTTGCGAGAGAATAATGTAAGGATTGCGGGCTCTCAAGAGCCTCTTGAGGGCAACTTTTTTGGGGGGCCCCCATACCCCTTACATTGAGTGATAGGATTATCATTTTTGAACCCCTAGAGGGTCTTTTTTTGGCTCCAAGGACCCCCATAACAATTTTTTGTCTATCTCGTTTTATGTTGTCTTTTGCTCTTTGTTTAGCCTTAGATAGGAAATACTTGCTTGCAGCATGTCCAATCGAAGGGGCATCCTCTTCCAACTCACCTTTCGAAATATCATCCTTGGAGGATTTGAGCCTTGATCAAAGCTTATAATCCTTTCTATTGTCCACCTTTTTACAATGAATCTCCTTTGGCTTATCAATTCATCCTACTTTTGGGACAAAGATGAACCCAACTCAAAAGAAATGGATATTGAATAAGGCAAAATAGATGGGGGGGTGGGAAGATTAAGAATTAGGGTGGAATGCAAGGTAAGTCAGAGACTTGGGGGAGGGAGAGCATTATCCAAGGCGATGCCAGTGGCTGAAGTAGGCTTAGAAATGAGAGAAAAACCATGTTTTGTACATCATTTGATAATGTAGCATCCACCATTAACAACACATAATCAATTATGTTCATATTGGGAGGGGTTTTAGACATGAAATCAGACTCTTTTCCTCCTAAGTTGAGACCTTAATATCTTGCGAAGGAGATTTTTGAACCCATGTCTTTTTTTGTAACTTCAACCCCCAGGGTTCCTGTGGCATTGATGTGAGAGGTGGTCCACTTGCTTGCAAGCATAGCTGCAAAATAGAATCTGCTAATAATCCACAATCTATGTCTATTTGTGTCCATGAAATACCAACTCAACCTCCACAAAATCATCACAAAAATCAACATCAACATTTATCCACGCACATCGATGATTAGTTTTTGTTAGGACAATTCTCTTTTAACTCAACAAATCTTCCAATCTTGTTCTTGGTAGCTTCTAGAACTTCTTTTGACCAGAACATCATGGGAAAACCAGGGAGGATGGTCCATACTCTTTGAGTAGACATTGGCTCCTTAACTGGGTCAAAATCCAAACGCCATTTCTGCAATACCAAACTCGAGTTCCCCCATGACCAATCTTGGTTGAGAATACTTAGAACGAAAGACCACACAAAACCAACCTCGAGTTAGTATATGAAAATCCGGAAAGTATTCCAAAAATAGGCATCGGTTTGTTTCCAACCAACGTCTAAAATACATTGAGCTAATAAGCTTCTTGGAGAGTCTCCCCACTAGCGCCCTTGCTAAAAGAACAGGTGTCTCTGCAAGGCCCAAATCTTCGCCAACTACCATGTTCGCAATTTCGTGAGCCTTCAGTACCCTTCTATGTTCAATGCACTGGAGCTTCACCCTTTCGATCATGTGATAGATCTCCAGAAGGATCCGCCACCTTACCTTCCTCTACCAACCACAAGTCAGTAATTGATCTAACATCAAGAGATAAAATGGCATTGAATGTTGGAGGTCGTACGGCTCAGGACGGCCATGCAATAAGTCTCCCTTGTGCAAAAAATGCCACTGGCACACGAACTCTCTAGTTCATAGTCCATGTTGTCAATTATCGTTTTGGAAACCAAAACATCTTGCCGCAAGGTAAATGTGGTTTAGACAATTTGTGTGGAAAGGGGAGAGAAGCCATAGAGTGATGGAGTAGTGACTATAGTTCCGATTCCGACACTGCAGTGGTTGAAAACTCAAGGTTTCAAGATCGAAATCAAAATAACTTTCGCAGAGAAACCTTAAAGCCATAGACCACCTTATCACTCCCCTCATCCACTTTGAAAGGCCTTTAAAGATTATTGATATATATTTATTGTTATTTCATCTTTTCTAGGTTTTTCTTCAAAGCAAATCACCTTTATTTGTATAAGGATATAACTATTATAAAATAAGGAAGCATTATTCATTTATTATATTAATATTTTTTGTTAAATACATATCTTGGGTAAATCCACTTGGCACTTTTTCTAGTATCCTTTTTCTAATCCCCGAGTTTTGTAAATGTGATTAAAGAAGGACAATGTTGAAGGGCTAGCATGAAATAACTGCTAGAATTTTTTGATGTAAATATCTTCTTCAATTAAATTATATTTTACTAAAGCTAAGAGGAGGACCAACCTACACAGATCCTTGTATCAGAAAGGATAGCTTGCTTGAGGAAGCTTATAAGGGTGATTGTGAAGTTTCCTATCTTCCTGAAATTAATGACTTTGACCCTTGATGATCTAGTTGATCTACGAATTGGAAAGTAGAGATGAGAGGAATGGGATAAGAGGTATTGTAATTCCCAAGCATGGGCTATGTACCATCTGATAGAGTCTTGGTTGACTCTGCAACCCTAGAAGGGATCTCAAACCTCTCATATGTGAGATAATGCTCGTGAGTGTGGAGGACATTGTAGCCATCAGAGACAAGAGAAGTGGTGTCACAAACTACTATCAAAGGGAGACTGAGTGTGAACCCTGGACCATCATGCACAAGCGACCAGTATACTTGTGTTTGGAAATTGGACTAGAGAGTCGATGCTTGAATTGTATTAGCCGAGGAATATAGTAAGGAGGCCCTCAGCTTGAGTTGGGTAGACGAAGTGGAACCTAATTTTTTGGTTATTTTTGTGCACGTAAAGCATTGAAGAGAAGGAGAATCATCGAGGGACCCTAGGATGCGGTGAAGGGATTTCCTTTTGTGTTGTGTAGGCCTTTAGTGGCCATATTTTGCTATATTATTAACCCAAACTTAGTGCTTGAGAGGTAGCATCCCTGTTA
Source organism: Pinus taeda (assembly GCA_000404065.3). Lineage (NCBI taxonomy): Eukaryota > Viridiplantae > Streptophyta > Pinopsida > Pinales > Pinaceae > Pinus > Pinus taeda. Next base: position 227,819 of record APFE031523802.1, on the reverse strand, counting down.
CCTGTGAATGAAGGAGAATGGCCTTCATACACTATACCTTGAATTGGACCGCTGTTGAGATTCCTTGAGCGAAGCATCTTTTAGACATCGGATCCGACTCGAGGGTGGCCAGTTGCAACAAACCTGTGTTGAATTTGTAACTATGGTCGGTCTTTATAATGTATATTTGGCCACTTGATGTACTTCTATTAATTATTGTAAAACATATTTTAAATGCTAGAGTCAAAACAAAAATTATTTTGAGTCAAAGTCCCATTGTGACTTTTAAAAGAAGAAAATTTGAATTTTGAAATTGTAATTTTTTGGCTCCAAAAGTTGTCAAGTCAGCCTCCCTCCAAGTCAAGTTAGCCCAGGGTAAAGGACACACCAATTCGACCCAATAGATCACTATATAAAGGCAATTCGACCTTATTCTCTCCACACCAATTTGCATCTTCTCTCAAGCAAGTTTCTAGGCAAGAAAGCAAAGGACAAGAAGGGAAAAATCATCTTCTCTCTCTCTCTCTCTCTCTCTCTGTAGTTCACATTTTTTTGGGCATTTTTTGTTGCAGGGGAAAAAATTCTGGGCTGTTGCATGGGCCGAATTTTTGCGTAATATACAACTGTAGGAGGGCCAAAATTTTGGGTAAGGTCAAGCAGTTTGAAATTTTGGATCAGATTGGGAGGCTTGACTTGGAGGGGTTGACCAGGTTTGACCATAGGTCTAGGTTTGTCTCTTGTTGAACAAAATAATTTCTCCACTGAAAAGGTTGTTGGGATTTTCCCCTTGGTGGTTTTTCCCAGGGTAAATCTTGTCTTCACTTTGTGCATTGTGATCTCTATTGTTCTTGTATGGTTGAATTTATGAAGTATAATTGATGAATGATACATTGGAATAATTTAAAAGAAGATCTACATCAAAAGTAATTATCAAAATTTTAGAAATATTGTGCTAGTCTATATTGCTCGTAGAAAACCAACATGGTATTAGAGCTTTGGTGAAGAAAGGAACATTGACATCACATTTGAAGAAACCCTACTTTGGGATCATCTTTGTTGAAATCCATATTGATTTGCATCGATGGCTTCCTCTATGAAATCCGAGAACAAGCTAGAAGGAGCCTCAAACTTTAGAGCTTGGAGGCTTAGAATTCGTATCATTGAACAAAGTTTTGGATATTATTACAGGGAAAGTTATGGAACCAGTAGATACCACAGGGAAGGAGAAGTTTAAGGAGGATGATCCAAATGCCGTGAGCATTATTGTGGACTCCATCAAAGATCATCTAATCCCTTATGTTGCAAAACTATATACTTCTAAGAAGATGTATGATGCCCTAACAAATCTATTCATTATCAAGAATGTGGGTTAATTCATAAGCCTGAAGAATGAACTCCATGATGTGACAATGACAAGTGATGACGCCGTAGCTTCATATTTTGTAAATATTTCTCAAATAAAGGACCAAATTGCAGCCATTGGAGAAACTATTCCTGAAAATGAACTTGTGACTACAACACTCAATGGTCTACCTAGATCATGGGATGCATTTGTAGTCGGTATAAGCATCGGGAAGGAAACTCCCTCATTTGAAGAATTGTGGGCCTCTTGTGCTCAAGAAGAATCAAGGATCATATCAAGAGATAGGAAGGAAGAAGCCACTCAAGCATTTGCAACCCGCTTCAAGAAAGGTAGTGTGAAAATTTCTAAATTGAAATTCTACTACTGCAGTAACTGATTTATTTCATCTACTTATTATTCCCAATAAGTTATTTATGAAATCCCTTCAATAAACATTAAAATTAATTCTACTGCAGATATCACATCATTATATAGAAATAAATATATGCACAAGAATCAATCACATCAACACAGTTATTTTTTGGACAATTGTCCCTAGAAAAACCCAATGCGGGAAACCCAGTGCAACAAAGGAGGTTTTTATTAATCTTTAGCAGCAATCGCTTTTACAGAAAAATTTACATAGACACTGGGAGAAAACACCTGAGACTTTTTCTCCGAAACTTTCTGACACGCTGGAGAGCTTCCTTTCTCCACTGCCTCAGCCCTGCGTAATTCTGTGTGGCTCTACGCAACTCTAGTCCCTCTCTGCATCATCCCTACGTCTCCCTCTACACTGTCTCTCAAAGTCCCTACGTCACTTCTTCTGAGCTCCTTGATTGCTGCTAATCCCCCTCTTCCTCCATCCTGCAACTCTCCCTTTGAAATCGATCTCCTTCTCTTTGAGAATCGATGTTCTTTGAGATACTGAGTATTTGCTGGTGTATCTCCAAATGACCCTCAAGTCTTCTCTTATACTTTTCCTGTTGACGAATCAACGACCGAGACTAAGTCTCTAATCAATGGCTAAGATTAAAACATACTTGATCTTTGTCTCTTAGAAGCTTCTCATCCTTATCTTTATTAATAACCATTAATATTTTTATTATCCCAAGTTTTGACTTAGGAACCCATTTAAAATATTAATTATTTTAATAACTCCTCATCCAGATGGAATTTCTCAAAACGATTTTTGGGTCTTAGAGATCTCATGTGCCTTAACCTCTCCACCAATTTTCCTGGTTAGAGCACATCTGATGCTACCACAAATCAACACTCCCTTTTAGCGAAGAATGTGCTCTAGTAATGCTTCACCATGGAAACATCACAGTGATCCTTTGCACTGGTACCTGTGTTGATGTCTGGGTTGCTGCCTTACATCATCTGCACTGCTGCTTCCTGTATTGCTGCCCATGACATTGCTACTGCCACTGCTACATCTGTATTGCAATTCCCTCTTAATCTGCTGCATCACGCTGTCCAGAGCACGCCACAACTAACTGCTGCATTGAATCACCTGATACTTATCCATGGTCCCCTTTTGAGCTTCCCTTCGGCACACCCCGGACATACATATTCATGCTCTACTTTGAACTCGGGCATCCTTGTCACCATCTGTCTCACATCGGGTAGAGCTTTATAATGAAGCTGGGCAAACCTCCCGTGCCATAGTTCAGACTGTAAAGATGTGTCACAAGACATGACTCCCAACAGACTTCCTCCAACTTGATATAAATAGTCAATCCGGAACCCAAGAGTGAAAGAATCTTTAAAATTCTTTTTCCACACACGTACCTTGCCATCGATGAAGGCTACCTTGTAGCCTTTGGTTTCCATTGCTGAAATGGATACCAGGTTCTTCTTGAGATCAGGTACATATAAGACTTCTTGCAAATGAATAGTGTTACCCTGATTTAATTGAAGAGTAACATTCCCTACACCCTTTTACGGGATAGGTGGAATTGTCTCCAAGAATAATCCCCAAGTTTGTCTCCTTCTCTATCAGATTAGAGAGAGCTTCCTTGTAGCCAGTGAAGTGCCTTGAGGCACCACTATCAATAAGCCAATTGCCTAACGAGTTTGGAGGAGAGGTAGTGGAGAGGGCCGATATCTGATAATATTCATCTTGCTTATTGTTATCAACATTTGATTCATACCTGGAGTTCCTTGCTTTCTTGGAGCGTTGACCACTTCCTTGATTTCCAACATTCCTCTTTCCTTTGCCATTCCTTTGATTGTGGTTGGAGTTTCCCCTAGAGTGATTTTGGTCATCATCATGTGATGTGTCCTTTCTATTTGGACACTTCCTCGCATAGTGGCCAAATTTATTGCAAGCGAAACATCTTCCCTTCCTTCCAACCTTCGATCCGGGCTTTCCTTTGAAATGACCTTTAGACCCAGAATTATTTCTCCTTTTGGCATGAGAGGAGAAAGCAGTGGGGTTGCCTTTGCTTGAAGGCATTTCTTGCTCCACCATCCTTGTCTCTTCTTGAATGCATCTCGACATCAATTCTTCAAATCTCGGAATTCGATCATTGTTGAGAAGAGTGGTTCTAAATATATACCATTCGGATGGGAGCCCTCCAAGGGTATTTCCATGTCAGGAATGACTTCTCCAATCGATAGGAGATCATTCTTGACCTTAGTGATCCTTAAGAAGTAGGATTGAATATCTTTGTCCTTGCCCTACTTAATATCCTTCAACTTATTTTTGATGAACAAAACTTGATTTGCATCACTAACTTTAAACAAGCTTACCAGTCTATTGTACATCTCCATGGAGGTGTTCAACTCAGAAATGTAGGCCACCAGATGCTTGTCAATTGAGTCTTGGATGATCTTCTTCGCTTTGACTTCACCCTTGGTGTACTTGTTCTTTGTACCAGCCGGCGCATTTGACGGAGGCTCCGAAATTCTGCCCCTCACATAGTCCAACACTTCTTGCTCTTCCAATGTCAGATCAAGAGACATTTTCCATCCGTGTTAGTCATACTTCTCACAGAGCTTGTCTTCGGCCGGGAAGTGTGATGAGGAACCCATGAAGCCTTTTTGATTTTTCCAACTGTCTTCGTTGATTGCTCTTGCTCTTGTTTGGGCTTTGTCTTCACCTCACCTTTGATACCATGTTAAATTATGGTAGGTTCTATGCTTAAGAGCAATTTACTTCAAATCTTCTTATTACCCCAATATCAATTTCCAGTGTGCAATCACATCAACATGATGATAAAATGCAAATAGAACATAAATGTAAACAATAGAAGACAAGCCAAGGCAAGAGACACAAGATGTGGCACCAGCCATGGACAAACCCCAATGCCGGGAAACCCTTTGATCAATTCTTCTATATTCTTCAATAATTCAACGGAGACAGAGAGATAGTACAATTACACAATTCTGTAATATTATGATAGCAGTAACTAAACCTTAACCAACAAAGTCAAAGCTGGTCAAATAACTCCCAAATGACCTCAAGTCAACCTTGGAGAACTCGACCTCCAACAACAATGATAAGCAACCCAAAATAGTCAACGAAAGGTGGTCAAACAATAGTCAACGGATTTGCAACTCTGCGGTCAGCCCTAACCAGTCAACGCTGGTCAAATCTGTGGTCAAACAGGTCAACGCTTGGCTTCCCAACAATGCGGTTAGCCTAGGAGAGGCTACCCAACCCAAAACCGTAGTCAAGCCTCCTCTTCGTTGGTCAGCACAATCAAATGCAGCCCTGTTGCTCCACGGTCAACCCTGGTACGGGAATCCACACTCTTGTCTCATTTCAGTCATTATAGGGTGGCAGGGAGGTGCTAGGCAGGTGCATGAAGTCGCCTACAGGTTGGAGCCTGTGAACACTTCAGGGTGGTAGGTTAGTCTAGGGTGTTGGTGCATCCATTTAGTTGACTACTGAAGAAACCAGGGCGCTGGGGCGTCATTCCAGTGGGAGCTGGAGAAGAATGCTTTTCTAGAATTCTAGGAAGTTGTAACTTTCATTTCAGTTGGGGTTGGAGATTAAAGAATTTATTAGAAAAACGTTCGGTGGTTTTTGACCCGGAGGGGGTTTTCCACCTAAATTCTTGTGCCTACTGTGTTTTACTGCATAAACATTAATAATAATTGAAGATTAACTAATACTCTGAAAGATTTAAAAAGTGCTAATTGCTAAGAAATACTAATTCACCCACCTCTCAATATTTCCAACAATTGGTATCAGAGCTTGGTTCCTTCAATAGCAATCTAACAATTGGAAGGAGATCATGGAGTATACTAAGAATATAGTTCTTTTGTTCAATGGAAATAACTATGCACTTTGGATTGGAAGAATGTAGGTTCATTTGGTGGCGCAAGGATACGAAGTATGGGAAATCGTTGACAAAGGCTTCACACCGACCCAGGATGAACAAGGTAAGAAAAATATGATATATGATGCAAATGCTAAAGATCTTATTATCAGTGGGCTTATTGAATTTGTTTATCTTATGGTATTGAGTTGCAAAACTGCTAAAGAAGTATGGGGCAAGCTTGAAAATATATATGCAGGTGAGTCAAAGGTGAAAGAAGTAAAGCTTCAAACTTTCAGGGCAAAATTTGAGCAACTCAAAATGAGGGAAGATGAAGATATCGCAACATACTTTTAGCATGTTGATGAAACAAAAAATACATTGGAAGGTTTGGGAGAACCTGTTGAAAGTTGAAACGAAAATTGTTGTCCGAAAGATCCTAAGAACCTTGCCAACAAGATTTAACCCTAAGGTATCTGTCTTGGAAGATAGATCGAATCTGACCAATCTCAACATAGATGAATTGTATGGAATTCTTACGGCATATGAAATGAGGATTGAAGAAGAGGATGGCACATCTCACTTAGAAACAACATTTGCCGCATCCAAGAAGAATCGTAAGGACAAGCAGACTCCGGAAGCAAAAACTTGCAATTGTAAGGATGAGGAAAAGGAAGAAGATGAAGAAGAATTCTCAGATAAAGAGTTTGCCTACTTCATGCGGAAAATGAGCACATGTACGGGAAAATTCAAAGGTAAACTTCCATTAATATGTTTTGATTGTTGTGAGGTTGGGCATTTTGTAGCCAAATGTCCTCACAAAAATGAGGTTGTTACGAAAGGAAAGAAAAGTCCTAGGAAGTTCAACAAGGCAAGAAGAAATGGTTTAAGAAAAGTTTCTTCTCCAAAGAAGATAGCTCCTCATCCGAAGAAGATAGTGATAACGAAGAAGAATTCAATGGAAGAGTATTGTTTATGGCGAAGCACAATAAGCAAGAGGTACCTGACGAAGAAGAAGAAATAACTGAGGTTGAATTTCAAAACGAAGTGATTAGGGTTATCAAAGAGCTCAAGGCTGAGAAGAAGCATGTCAACACTCTTGAAGACGAATTAAAGACAGAAAGGGAACATGTCCTAAATCTTAAAATCAAGGTTGAAGAATATAAACAAATTGAAGAATCGCTCAAGAAGGAATTAAAGGAAAGCAACAAGGAAAGAGAAGCATTGGAAGCTAAAATCGTTTCTTTATGAAAGGAAGTAAAAAATGGAAAAAACTCTTCAAAACTACGCCAATAGTTAAAAGACTTTGGACGAACTCATCAGCAACCAACGATTATGCAATGACAAGACTGGTCTTGGTTACAAAGAAAAATTTGAAAAGGAGTCAAGTCCTTCTATGACAACTAAAGAAGATGGCTATGCAAAATCTACCAAGCAGGTAGATCTCCCAGCTAGATCAAGAGATCAAGACTCGTAGGAAGAACCTTGGAAGATAATTCCTCGGGAAAGATTTCCTTCTAGGTATCAACCTATCTTTTATGGTCATTGTTATTCATGTGGAAGGTTTTGACATAGAGCTACAGAATGTCGCATGTATGTTTGAAATGAATATAATTCCAGGAGATCTCTCAGAACTCAACAGAATATCAATAGATTTGATCATTTGAGAGTTGATGTCGAATGCTACAAATGTAACAATTTTGGACACTTGGCGAAAGATTGCAAACTTGGAAGTTCTTCAAAGGAATTCTCACAAAATCAGAATGAACTAGTATGGAAAAGGAAGACTGAAAGGTGTGCTCTTGCTCTCAAGGCTCAAAGCAACAAAAACGTATGGTATGTTGACAGTGGTTGCTCAATGCATATGACTGGAGATAGAAATAAGTTCATATCCTCGAAAGAAAAGAAGGATGGAACAATGTCTTTTGGAGATGACAGGTCTTCAAACATCATTGGAGCAGGTACAATCACTCTTGGAAGCAAGGATGCATTAGCAAAGGATGTGTTGCTGGTTGAAAATATGAATCACAATTTGCTCAGTGTTCGACAAATGTGTGATCAAGGACACACGATGTTATTCAACTCGAAGAAATGTGAAATCAGGAAAGGCAAGTTTGGTAAAATTGTGGCTACAACAAGTAGAGCTCCAAACGACATATATTTTGGATGAGACACTTAAAAGGGTGTTTCTTGGCAAAAGAAGACGAGAGTTGGCTATGACACAAACGAATGGGACATATAAATTTCCACAATTTGGTCAAGTTCAAAAAAATGGAAGCAGTTAGAGAAATGCCGGAAATCTCAAAACCTACCAATATGATATGCGAATCTTGTTGGCACGGAAAGCAAACAAAAGTCGAGTTCAAGACAAAGGAACATTTTGTGTCACGTCCATTGGAATTAATATATATTGATCTATGTGGTCCTATGAGAACAAAAGGTTTAGACGGTGAATTATACTTTATGTTAATGATAGATGATTACACCAGAATGACAGGCGTCAGTTTCCTGAAGAAAAAGTCTGAGGCATTTGAATGTTTCAAAATCTACAAGGAATTGGTCAAAAATGAAATCGATTTGAAGATCAAATGGCTAGGATCAGATAATGGTGGAGAATTCACTTCCAAAGCATTTCAGCAATACTGTGACAAACATGGAATAAAAAGGCAATTCTCAATAGCCAAAAAACCATTGCAGAATGGAGTAGCTGAAAGAAAAACAGAACCGTACAGGAAATGGCTAGAACCATGTTAAAAGACTCAAACTTAGGCGATAAATTCCGAGTTCAAGCAATTGATACTGTCATATTCATTATAAACAGAGGTCTGCTCAGGAACAATTGTAACATGACTCCATACGAACTATGGAAAGGAAGACCGGCTAACGTCAAATACTTCAAAATATTTGGAAGTAAATGCCACAATCTGAGACAAAAACAAATAGTTGAAAGTATAAATGTTACTTTTGACGAAGACTATGTTCTAAAGGATAACAATGAGATAGTCTCTTCAAGCAAATCTGAGGGGCTTGAGGTAGAATCTGTGAAGGATGAAGAAGAAGCTCTAGAACAAGACCAATCAAATAAGGAAACACCATTCAACCAAGAAGAAATAAGAAATGATCAGCAGGATGTACAAGAAGTTTCTCTGAACGTTTCAAAAGAATGGTATCAAAAGAATCATCCGTCAAATGAGATCATCGACAACATAAATGAAGGAATTGGAACCAGAAGAAGTCAACAGCTTTGTTCATCACAACAAGCCCATATTGCCCTTTTAGCGACTTTTAAGCCTAGCAATTTTGAGGAAGCTAGTCAAAATGAACACTAGGTAGCAGCTATGAATGAAGAACTGGATCAAAATGAGAAGAACAACACTTGGGAATTGGTTCCACGATCAAAGGATAAAAATGTTATTGGAACTAAATGGGTCTTCAGAAACAAATTGAATGAGGACAGATAGGTTACCAGGAATAAAGCAAGGTTTGTCTGCAAAGGATATGCACAAGTTGAAGGAATCGATTTTGAAGAAACATTTGCTCCCGTTACCAGAATGGAAGCTATTAGGATGTTTCTTGCATATGCATGCTCGAGAAAAATCAAGGTCTACCAAATGGATGTTAAGTCGGCCTTTTTAAATGATGAATTGGAAGAAGTTTACACTGAACAACCCGAAGGTTTTCTACTCACTGACAAAGAAAACTACATTTGTAGATTAAAGAAGGCACTATATGGTCTGAAGCAAGCTCCTAGGGCTTGGTATGCTCGTCTTGATAGGTATCTACATCAACAAGGATTCAAGAAAAGGAAGCGTTGACAACAATCTCTATGCAAAAGTGGATCAAGATAACCTACCGATTATTGAGGTATATGTGGATGATATAACCTTTGGAAGCAATGATGACAAATTAAGTAAAGACTTTGCCATAAAAATGCAAATTGAGTTTGAAATGTGTATGCTTGGTGAGCTGACATACTTTTTGGGGCTTCAGATTTCTTAGTAGGATAAAGGAATGTTCATATATCAAACCAAGTACATCAAGGAAATGCTCAAAAAATTCCAAATGGAAGATTGCAAGCTAGTCCTTACCCCCATGATAACAGGTTGCAAGTTAAGCTTAGAAGATTCGTCAAAGGATGTGGACCAAAGGTTGTATAGATCCATGATTGCTAGTCTCATATATGTGACAATCTCTCGTCTTGATGTAATGCAGACAGTTGGACAAGTAGCAAGATTCCAAGTAGCACCAAAAGAATCTCATATTATTGTCGTCAAAAAATTCTTTGGTATCTTAAGGGCACAACGGCATATGGTCTATGGTATCCCAAGGGAAATGATCTGGTTATCCAAGCTTATACCAATGCAGATTGGGCAGGAAGTGTTGATGATCGTAAGAGTACTAGTGGAGCAACATTCTATCTAGGTGGTTGTCTTGTTTCATGGTTAAGTAAAAAGCAGTCTTCAATCTCGTTATCCACAACAGAAGCAGAATATGTCGCAACAACAACTTGTTGTACTCAAGTTCTCTGGATGAAGTAAACTTTGCAAGATCTTCAAGTCAAGTTTGATGAGCCTATTCCCATCTTTTGCGATAAAACTAGCGCCATCAGTATCTCCAAGAATCCTTTGATGCATTCCAAAACGAAGCACATTCCGATTAAATATCATTTCGTTAGAGAGCAGGTCGCTGAAAAGAATATCAAGCTTGAATATGTTGGCACAAAGGAACGAATTGCTAACATCTTTACCAAACCATTACCTCGTGAAGCATTTGAATATCTTCGACAAAAGCTTGGGATTCTCCCAAGTTTTCATTAAACCAGTGTTCCACGGGGTCGCATCCCCCCACCTGGGGGTTGAGTTTCCTAACTCCCTCGTGCTCTCGAGACTTGGGGACGAGAGAGGGGACGTTTCCCCATGCTCCCAAAAGAGGAAACTTGAAAGGGGTTGTTTCCTCCATTTTTGCGGTCATTTCCTCCAATTGGGGTCATTTCTTAGGCAAAAGGGGCCTTAAGGATTCTTAAGGGGTCTTGAGGGGTCGTTTCCCTAGAAAAAATTCACAATTTATTATTATTATTATTATTTATTATTTATTTATTTTTAAAAATTTTTCTAAAACAAAAAGTCGTAATTTTTAACATTTGTTGATTGACTGGGAAGGGTTTACATTATATTCATTTCACATTTCATTTACTGTTTGCTCCTTTGTTGAATTGAACACTGCCGCCATCACCAATTTTTTTTTATGAAACAAAAAAAATCACAATTTTTAATTTTTGTGGACTGACCGGGAAGGGTTTACATTTTGTTAATTTCACATTTCATTTTCTGTTTGCTCCTTTGTTGAATTGAACACTGCCACCATCGCCAAGCAGCGTTCTGTCTACTCCTTCGTTGAACGGAACGTTGCCACTGACGTATCAGACTTGACTTTTATATTATTCAATATTCAATGTTCATAGTTGGAAGTGGAACATCAATATGGTTTAAATTTTAAAGTTTAAAACTTTAAACATTTATAATTTTATAATTTATATTCATTGTGCATTGTTAGTAAGTTAGTAGACTAGTAGTTACATTATACAGTTAGAAAATTACATGTTTGATGTATGAATATAATTTATATGATAATGATATCAATGATCATGCCTTTCGTTTTAAATTTGTTTCAGTTATATGATTCCTCGATTTATATTTTATATTTATAAGGTTTTAAGACCTCGACGTGTCCCCAAGTTTCCTAAAAATTGGTGGGGAGCTTTTGCATAGGCCACTCCTGCGTATCCCCGCTCCCTCGCCTCCTCGTCCCCGAAACTTCGTGGAACATTGCATTAAACTCTTTCTCTTATCTACTCGAGTAGAAAGGGGGAGTGGAGGTGTGCACAGGTCTGCAGGATGGTTGTTTGTCTCGGTGAGTTACCCTTAACCATTGATGACAAAGGGGGAGAGAAGGCAGTGGGAAGAGGTGTCATGATCGTAGGGGGAGTACTTGTGTTGCCATCAATGCATAAGGGGGAGATTGTTGATCAGTGGTTGTCATTGATGTCAACCCAAGCAGCACTAGGGGCTACCCCGATCTTACAAGGGAATTTTGACTTGACAACTCATATTATTTTGTGTCAAAGATCTTCTCGATGGATTCTACTCGTCGAAATGTTTCTGTTCATATATGGTACACCTCCTAGTTCTTCACAGTTTGAGAGTTATTTGCGTTTGAAGTCGGAAACCCCCATTAATGGGCTAAAACCCTAGGGGTTGAGACATCACCTTATTCCCCAACGTTTGTCAATATATGACAGGGATTCTCACTGTAATCTCACCTCGTATAAGTTGAATAACTTGAAAATCCAAAGATAATGAACCAATCATTGACTTAATACGCTCATGTGTCACCTACACCCACACCAAAAAGGGTTAGTGTACAAATTCCTTAGAGCTTAAACAAACAATTGATAAAAACTATTAAATTAAATTAATTTTATTAAAAAAAACAAATAGAAAATGAAAATGAAGCCCTATTCAATAATTATGGAGCCCATAATTGCTCTCCAACGTCTACCTCAATAATGCCGCCTAACGTTCATCCATTTGACTATAAAAAGAGTTCTATGCCTTTTCTTAGAAACATGCACTTGAACAAAATTTTTAGAAAGCTAGCTATGAAATATTTTTCGCTAATCTTTGGGCTACTAAAGCAAAATTCTATTGAGGATAAGGTCTGACATTGTGGGTTGTTTGGAGGTTCGTTTCATCACAGGGAATTCTTTTGTGGACAACGAAGGATTAAATGACCTCTTAGAACTGTTTGAGATATGATTCTCCATACTTGTGGCTCGCTGTTATTTCAGGTCTGCATTAAAGGAAGAGCGAGGGTTTTGTATAGAGTGTTGGCACAAATTTGTTGTCATTGCGGGTCTATTTGTCAAAGAAGAGCGAAGCTTTTGTGGGAGTATATAGTGTATTGGCACACAAAAAAATTAGGCTGTGCTGTACCTTTCGGTCTTCATCTAAGGGATAAAATTACTATAGAGCAAAATTACTCAAGGATCTGAAATTTGTAAAAAAAACAGTGACTATTTACATTAAGGCTTCGACTGGTATCTTGGATGTATCATCTTTTGGCATAAGATAAGGGCATCATTACTGCAACAAATTTCAAGCTTATGACAGTGCAGAGTTAGGGCTTGTATCTGTGACATAGACAATACTTCAGACATCCCTTTTGCAACATATTTCAGAGATAAAGTAAGTTTGTTTGCATTTATTATTTCATACTGTATTTGTATTTGACCAAATCTGTGCAGATAAGATCAGTTTAGCATTTCAAATTGTATCAAGGTAAGTCCTTTTTTTGCGCTTTATTTTAGCAACCATTTTTATAGTATTTATTGCAGACAAGTCCGTTGTTTTTTTCCCGAGAAGAAAAATCATAATTTCATTATAGGTGAAATTACATGCTGTAGATGCCCATGGGCATATGCCATACTGTGACGTAGTCCACTGTCGTAGTTCAGAAATAATTACAACAAGACCCCGAGGGGTGTACTGTGCTATTGTTCAAACCCAAAAGAAATCAAAATGTCACCCAGAGGTGATGACTGTTTGTGCATAAACTGTTATTTACATCATTTTAGCAACCTGTATAATGAACAAAATTTATAAACAATAATTTCTGAAAAATTAGGGGCTGTCCCCCCTCTGAAGTTCCCTGTCTATGTATGGCCTGTGGAAGTACTGATAGGTTCTTGCTGGTGTGTGTTCAATAATCAACCACTCTCCTAGAGGACGATTGGTTGCTTCTTTCGAAAGCTTGTCCGCACTTTCATTTTGCTCCCTGTAGATGTGAGGGCAAGAAATCTGATCAAAATATGTTTTAAAAAAAACAATTTCATCCATAATAGATCTCAGTGTATAAGCATTGCAAGTGGCAGTGTTGTTAAACCAGTCAATCACATTCTTTGAGTCCCCACAGATTTGTAAATTTCTGCACTGTTGAAGAATAGCAAAATATATCAGGTGTCGGGGAGATATCAGTTCAGCATGATTATTTGTTCCTTGGCCTAAACCCATACTAATCTGGAAAAAATGTAATTCGGTGAGATGGAATAGGATGCCACCCCCACAGCCTTGTGCTTGAGCAGCCCCATCAAAGTAGGCCCAAGGTATTGACTTGTCAATCTGCTCTTGTGTTATAATCCTCGGTCTATTGATATTTTCTTTTGCTGGTAATTTCTCATAAGCCGAGCAAATTTTCAGTGGGACCATATTCCAAATTACCGAGACAAGTTCGTTGTTCTATTGCCCTTTAGTACTATTCACTGCTAAGTCTTCATTGATATTTAGGGGAGTTTTGTATGGAATTTTTTTTGGCCTTTCAGGATTCACATGAGTTTTAGGTATTCTTGCATTAATCATTTGTTGCAGGTAAAGGTAAGTATTTGGGCATAAGGTATTTACATTTTAACTTTTGAGGTTGGGGTTTTGCTTGGATATGTCTTATTTGCAGGTGCAGACCTTCTCCAAGAATAGATCATCTGCAACACCTACAACTTTGAAGACATGAGAAGATTCAAGGACATCATCAAGCGAGCATTCAAGAGCTGAAGTAGCAAATCAAAGGAAACATTGCAGCGGGACATCCTTTGAAGACATGACAACCATCCACATATTGTGAAAAAGTGTCAAGGCCAATAGTCATCATTGTAAAGTTGTAAAAGAGTCATTTGTAAAAGTGTCATCATTGGAAGAGTCATTATTGTAAAAGAGTCAATCAGCCTAGAGTCGAAAAGGCATTGTTGCGAGGTATAAGAGTCTCTGTTGGGATGATGTCATGGTTGGGTTGCAGGTCATAGTGTGATTGGGTGTTCGGTCAAAATCATTGTAAATCATATTGTATCGTGGATCGTTGTCCCTGGTACGGGAATCCACACTCTTCTCTCATTTCAACCATTATAGGGTGGCAGGTAGGTGCTAGGCATGTGCATGAAGTTGCCTACATGTTGGATCCTGTGAACACTTCAGGTTGGTAGGTCAGTCTAGGATGTTGGGGCATCCTTTCAGTTGACTACTGAAGAAACCAGGGTGTTGGGGCATCATTCCAGTGGGAGCTGGAGAAGAATGCTTTTCTAGAATTCTAGGAAGTTGTAACTTTCATTTCAGTTGGTGCTGGAGATTAAAGAATTTATTAGAAAAGCGTTCGGTGGTTTTTGACCCGCAGGGGGTTTTCCACCTAAATTCTTGTGCCTATTGTGTTCTACTTTTTACTTTACTGCATAAACATTAATAATAATTGAAGATTAACTGATGCTCTGAAAGATTTAAAAAGTGCTAATTGCTAAGAAATACTAATTCACCCCCCCTCAGTATTTCCAACATAATAAATCCAAATGGCAAATGGAAATAACAAGTTATAACATCAGTAGAATATAAGCACAATAGATCATATGATATTTCCATAAAAGACTGAAGAATAACACCATAGATTTGACCCAAAATCTTTCTTTTATTACTCAAAAAAATATTACAAATCTAGCAAAGCTTCACTTAGCCAAGAGCTTGATTACAATGTGTTACAATGAGCAGCTTAGAGCTCAATTTATAGAAAAAATGAGAGATCTAGATCCATCCCAAGTGAAAACAGTTAGGTCCAATGAATTGCACAAATTTGAGTTGATCCCAGAAGAAAATGGCTAGTTGAAGGCTTTATCCATGTCCAATTAATCCCATCCTTTGATGAACCACATTGATATTGAGGAAGGAATTTGATTTCCTTGAAAATTGAACTAGATTGACCCAAAAATTTGATCCCGGTCCAAAAAATATTTGTTTTCCAAATTTTCTCTTTCAACTTAACTAACCCGAGCCATTTCATTTAAAAAACCAATTTTTTTGGGAAATTAATTCCTTTTTCGAACCAATGAATTTCTTGTGGGACTTTTCTTGCTTGATCAGTGGAGATTCCACTATTTTTTACTTGATTCCTTTCTTGGAAAGTCCACATCCGTTTTTAATTATTTTTCACTTGGAGAGAAATTTAATTTTCTCTCATTTTAATTTTCTGACCAATTTCTGGCTAATTATTTTCCTTTTAATAGAAAATACAACTCTAGAGGGGTATAAACATATTTTTCCACCCTCAAGGTGTGTGTCTAGATAGAAAGTTGAAGTGTTGAAATGTAATTTTAAATCCTCATACCCCCTACAACTTCTATAGACCTGATCTAATCATGTACACCTGTTTTATTCTTTAAAGGTCATGATCTGGGTTTGTCTGAAGTCAGGAATAACAACGAAGTTATGAGTTAATATTTATAGATATGTATGCTGGTTTGTCTCGGTAAAAGCGTGCGTACACGCAGGTTATACTCTTCCAAGTAGCATATACAAAAGAAAAGCCTTGTCTTCAGGTCTGACTGATTTATTGGATCAGTTCTGTTATTTTACCGCTGTCTACCAATGAAGTTTTCTTAGATTTGAAAGTAAAATTGAATGCATAAGGAGTTTGATATCTGATTGATTGATTGTGTAAGTAGGGTGATCTCTGCTACTGCTTGTGTGAAGCTCTGTAAATTGACAATAGATGTTCAGTATATTGCTGGTTGGTACACACTTGATTCAAAAGTTTTAGGTTTCAGTAGTTTTGAAGGTATACGCAAGTTTTATTGAAGGAAGTAGCATATACACGCAGGTTGGGTTTAGTAAAGTAACGTACATATTCTGATGCATGATTTTTGAGGTTGCAGTTGGTTCTAAATGATGATGTGCAGGTTTCTGGGTTCAGCACAGTGCTCTGGTGGCAATGATCTGATTGATCAGATTAACTGATTATTGGTTGATGCAGTTTGAAAGTTCTGATGGGTCCAGTATGAAAATTTGATGAAACGAGGCCTTCATGTGTATAGTTGTGTACTAGGAGCATCCAGTCTGAAAATTTATGAAACGTGGTCCCTAGAGGAAGAGAGAAGGTCGTAGCTTTCTGTAGGTCGATGCCTGCGTACTAGTAAACACATTGGCTGGTACAAGAGCTAGGGGGTTGTAGCTCCCTTCCAGCAGAAGCTGGAAAATGAGAGAATGTAGCCTTCTGTAGGTGGGTGCCTGCGTACTGGTATGAGTCTGCATGAATACAAGATTGTAAACATATTTTCTTATTATTAAAAGAAGACAGAGACGACAACAGTAGGTGGTTTTCACCCACATTGGATTTCCACCTTAAATCTTGGTGTTCATGTGTGTTGCTTATGTGTGATGGTTTATTCTGTTTTTACTGCACTATTTAATAAGTTATTGATGCACTGTTTATAGATCAAGACATGATAAATTAACTAAATCACAAGTTCTCTAGGTATACGCTGGTCTGGTTTCTCTAATCACAGTAGCGTGTACACGCTAGTTCACTTTATAGAAGTAGCGTATATAAATCTGTTTGGGAAATGAAAAACTATTGTTCTAATAATACTGATTCACCCCCCTCTTACTATTATTTCCAACAGTTTATCATACAGGTGAAAATTTGTTTCATCCATATGAGAAACAAGTTTTCAAGTGATCCATTCCAATATTAATAATAGTTAGCTCCCAGGAATTTCCAACGCTTGATATTGTTGACCTTTTTCTTTGGTATATCATCTTTCACTTGTTGCATATGTTTTTCTCTGGGACAAACATTGTTGGTTCTATGTTTTTATTCAACAATCCTCTATGTTGGAAAATGTAATGTGGTAGCCATCAATCTAGATTTTCCTTATTCCTAGGGTTTCTATTTGAAGTTTAATTACCTTCTTGTGTTTCTTTAGTAGATCTTTTCATCAAGCAAATATCAAGATCAAAACAGAACAAACAATGGACACATAAATTAGGCTCCAAGTCAGGGAAAAAACCCTCCAAGGGTACCTCCTAGGGGGTAAAAGGTCTTGATGTTGATAGTATATCAACAACAAGCACTGTACCCTTGAAAACATTTTTAGGAATTTAATCTGAAATAATGGATGGGAAATCTTCGCCTGCATGTTAACTAAATAGGTTTAACATCTCAATAATGGAAATGGGATACAAGTTTACAATAAGAGATATTATTTTGAAAGAGCTCTCGTACCCTCATTAGAGTTGTTTCTCATATAGGTGAAAATTTGTTTCATCCATATGAGAAACAAGTTTTCAAGTGATCCATTCCAATGTTAATAATAGTTAGCTCCTAGGAATTTCCAGCGCTTGATATTGTTGACTTTTTTATTTGGTATATCATATTTCACTTGTTGTATATGTTTTTCCCTGGGACAAACATTGCTGGTTCTATGTTTTTATTCAACAGTCCTCTATGTTGGAAAATGCAATGTGGCAACTATCAATCTAGATTTTCCTTATTCCCAAGGTTTTTGTTTGAACTTTAGTTACTTTCTTATGTTTCTTTATTGTATCTTTTCATCAAGCAAATATCAATCAAGATCAAAACCAGTGTTGTGAAAATCACGATTTTTATACGAAAAAATCTCCTAATTTTTTTTTTTGACGATTTTTACTGAAAAAATCGCGATTTTTACCAAAAAATCGTGGTGGGTCGGGGCAACATGATTTTATAAGTTTTTTTTTGGTTTTTCAATTGCTCATTTGAAAGAAACAAATAATTTGTGAGTGGGGTAGCTTAATGATCAAGTCTAGGCCCTAGTATGGATATGCTATTCATGGTAATGTTAAATTCTTAAAGTAAAAGTGACATTCTCCTTAATCTTCATTTTCATCCTTTACTTAAATTTTTAACATTACCATGAAATGACTCAGGATGTTTGAGAGTGGTTCCGGCCTCATTGGATTTCATATGGAGAAAGTAGAATTTTAGATTTCATTCAAAATCCAGCAGACTTATCAGTTTTTCAGGATTTCAGGATTGGGAGATTGTAATGTTTCCAGGTGACACCACCTGCCCGGGCTACCCCTGCCACCAGTAGAGGACGTGGTCTACCTCCTATAGCTTCTACTTCTAGTTCTTCAGCTTCTAGAGCACATCAGACTCCACTGCCATCTCCACCAACACAGGCACCAGCATCTACATCTAGAGGGAAAGGGAAAGCTATGGCATTTTCTCGCAAGAGGGGCAGAGGAAATCAATAAGATTATACTTTCATTTTATTGTATATGACATTATGACATGATGAGATACATTATCATATTTTTTGTTGATATTTTAAAGCTGAGTTGGGACTCAGGAGTCAAGACTTACTATTCAGGACATGATTCAATGTTATGTGTGATTTTAGCGCTAGAAATGATATTAAACATCTTATATATTAGTTTCTTTTATCATATTTATGTGTCATTGTATTTATTTTATGTTGTAGATGGTTTAGATATTAAAAAAATTGAAAAAAAATGAAAAAAATGAATATTTTTGTACCAAACGATTTTTTCCCAATAAATCCGATTTTTTCTGATTTGTTCCCCGCGCCGATTTAATCCCGATCACGATTTTCACAACATTGGACTAAACTAATCATACAAGCCAAAATCGAAATCTATCTAAACCCAACCTAATCCTAAGTCTAACTATACACAAACACTAACACCGTAAGGAAACTAATTTTGATCATATGACTAAAATAATAATAATAATAATAATAATAATAAATAAATAAAAAAACATCGAAATGATGCTTTGTGTTTGGATTTGCAGGTGAGGTCCGTAGAAGGAAAACTCGACAGAAGGAGCAAGGAGCAAGGACGACAGAGAGATGGCAACATGGAGATGGTTGAGTGTAGATGGAGGTCCAAGGGGCAGCAGTTAGAATGTAAGGGAAAGCCGAGGAGAGGGAAGGAAGCAGCGGAAGGATGAGGAAATCGATGGCAGTAAGGAAGAAAAGATCGCATGTTTGGTAGCTCGACGGAGCTGAGGGTGGACGCGAGGTTCGTTATGAGCGTTTGCAGGTGGAGAAACATCGTATGGAGCAGCGTGGGGAGTTTGGACGAACAACTGAGAGAGGCGGATATCGGACAACATTTAGGCAGAAGGATATGCGTGGAGAGGGAGGGTGAGGCTGGTGATGAGCGGGGCAAATTCGATGGTGGAAAAGGACTGCGTAGACAGGCAGCAATCAAAACTGCGGATTAGGGAAGAGGGTTTGGACGTAGGGGAGAAGGGACTGCGTGGGGAATGAAGAGAAGGGAAATAACAATGTGGATAAGGGTTTTTGACAACAACAAGATAGGTGTGAGGCTGTGGGCTGCTGTGGAGAAACGACAGCGAGGTTAAGGGAGATGAGAGAGAAAAATGCAAGAAGACACTCGAGTTTTTTCTAGATCTTAAAAATTTAAAATCCAAACTCAGACAGTAAAAATAATTTCGAAATTTTCCAGAAAACAAAAGTAAAAAACAAATTCAAAATTTTTCTGCTCAGGAAAAACCAAGCAACCTGCAAAATGGTGGCCCAAAACTTCCACTAGAACCTCTAAATTTTTTTTTCCAGAAATCTCAATTAAATTTTTAAAACCTCTCCACTTCAGATTTCTTTGAAACCCTTATAAATTTCCAGATTTAAAAAAAATTAAAAATTAAAACTCTCGGATTGTAAAATCTTTGGACGGAAACCCTGCCAAAAATGATGCTGATGGACCTCTTGAGATCCAGATCTTACCCTCCAGGGCCTAGATCTGGACTTTGCATAGCTTTCAGCTTTAGATCTGCAGCTTCAAGACAACAATAAACACCCAAACGATATATACAATGACCAAAAAAAGTAAAACCCAGAAAACCCAAGTCAGAAAGCTGAAGATAATTACAGATCTATGTACATAAATGACAGATCTATTAGATCTAGGGAGTGTGAGTCTGACTCCGCTCCCAAATCTGATGATCTGAGTTTCTCAACAGCCAGATCTATTGATTTAGCACAGAAAAAAAGATAACTTTTTTAAATTTTTAGAGGAGGTATTGAGCTCAAAACCCTCTATGCATCGCCCATAAAAATATCATATTATAGGCCCGGGATCAAATTTGAGTTGGGCTCTTCAGAAAACACGAATCAGGAGTTGGCTGGTTCAGTCGAAAACTTCTCCGAACGCCCGATGATCTAATAATCAAGGCTCCCCTGCAAAATTCAATTTAACTATCAACATAGAGCGAGAAAATGATAATAGAATTAAGATAAATAGAGATACCTGCTATTATATTCAAAACTTAAATTATCATTCAAACCCCAGTGACTGAGCAAGATACCTGTACTGAAACCACTCTTTAGAAAGCTATCATCAATGGCTAAAATGAAATCTACGCATAAAAATGACACATCTTACAGTATTTCCACGAAGAGTAACACCAGCAGAAATTAACCCCAAATTCTTTCTTTATTGCTCATAAAAATATTACAAGAGAGTTTTTTGCTTATTACACGATCCAGAGATACCATCCCATTGACTGATGACCTCCTATTTAAAGATAAATCCTTCAACAGCTAGTTCGAGTGATCTTCGTCAAAACAATCTCGACCATTGATGAGGATTAAAATTTCTTTTAATCTTGTTCGTCAAAATTTTAAATTATTGAGGAAATTCGAAATTTTCAGTTAAATGCATTTTAATTAATTCAAAAATTAAAATTTTGAATTATTTTCCTCAAGATTTTGACTTTGACTTAACCCCAGGGACCAAAGGACCTAGAATTTAAATTTACCTAGGACCTAGAATTAATCAAATTTTTGAATTAATTTCCTCAAAATTTTGACTTTGACTTAAGCCCACTAATATTTTATTTTTCCTAAGTTTAGACTTAGGAACTTCATTAAAAATATTAATTATTTTAATATCTCCCAAACTGTTTAGAATCTGCGCAAACCCTTTCTAGGTATTGGAGATCTCATGTGCCTTAGCCTTTCCACCAAATTTCGTGGCTAGAGCACATCTGAGGCTACCCCAAATCAACATTTGTCCAGAGAATATTGGGCAGGTCGAGCTTTCCAGATTGGGAGGAATTGTGGGTGGCTCTTCGTCAAGAAGAGATCAGACGAGTGACCAAGGCGGGGAGTAACGGAAAAGGGGTTAGAATCAAGAAGGAGGAAGAAGAAGATGCGGCTCTCGCATCTGCAGGAAAGCAGGAGAAGAGAAAGAAGAAGGACCTCTCCAAGGTCAAATGCTTCCATTATGGGGAATTGGTTCACTATGTGAACCAGTGTTTGAGGAAGAAGAGTAAGGGAGAGGCTTTTGAGACCAAGGCAGCACCAGTGAGGGCGGAGAAAGAAGTGGAGACAGATGACGACTGTGCCATGAGTGCTCATGCGCCTCTTGAAAGGAAGTGGGGAGGCATCGAGCTGTAGTTGGATGGACTACAGACGATGAGGGGCATGATCCTTGAGGTACTCAACCTCTTGGATTATACCTTGCTACAAGAGCCTTGAAGAGAAGTAGCAGGACTGGCAGATGTTGGTAGAGACGGATGTGGATGGAGTGACAGAGGGTGCTACAGTGCAGGAGTCTCGAGACAGCGTGAGGCAACAATGTGAGATGCATGGAGTTGTTGCAGCAGCGCAGCGCAGTAGAGGGAGCACTTGTTAGCGATAGATGAGAGCTTTAGCATCGGGAGTGTTTCTAGCCTGACAGAGATGTCAAAGTTGGAAGGATCAGTGACTTACTTCTTAGTAACTGAGTTGCAGTGCAACAGTTAGCAGTGGCAGTGCTATGGGCAGCACCATGCAGCATGATGAGAGGGGATGCAGTGCAGATGCAACAATGGTAGTGGCAGGGCCATGGGCAGTAGCACAGATGCAGAGGGAGTTGTCGTACAGATGCAATAGTGGTAGTGGCAGGGCCATGGGTAGTAGTGCAGGATGCAGCAGTGCAAAGGATGTTGGGCGGGGAGGCCTAGCATCAGCACAGAGATCGATGCTGGATGATCAGAGTGATACTCAGTGAGGAGTATTACTAGAGCACAGTCCTCGCTAAGAGGCAATGTTGATTTGGGATAGCATCGGATGTGCTCTAGCCATGAAAATTGGTGGAGAGGCTAAAGCACATGAGATCTCCAAGACCCAGAAATGGTTTGGGCAGATTCTAACTGGTTTGGGAGATAGTAAAATAATTAATATTTTTAATGGAGTTCCTAAGTCTAAACTTAGGAAGAATAAATATTAATGGGTATTAATATAAAACTGGGTGAGAAGGTTCCAAAAGTCATGGATCAAGCCAAATATAATCTTAGCCATTGATTAGAGGTTTAATCTCAGCCGTTGATGGACCAATGAGAAAAGTATAAGAGGAGGCTTGAAGGTTAGTTGGAGAACACACTGAGAGAAATCAAGAATCCGATTTTCTGGGGCAGGTTTGGCTGAGGAAATTGAGTGAGTGATCAGAGTTGCAACTGAGGGGTAGTGAATACATAGTAGAGAGGCAGAGTTAGTACCAAAGGATCAGTGCAGAGCAAGGAGAGGGACGCAGAGCCAACTGGAGGCTTTGCAGAGGCAGCCAGGAGTTGCGCAGAGCCAGAGAGGCCAGCGTGTGAGACGCAGAGGGTCCAGCGGCTGACGTAGAGGCTCCGAAAGCTGATGCAGAGCCCAGAGAAGCTGGCGCTGGGCTAGAGAGGCTGACACAGGGCCTAGAGGCAGTGCTGGGAGCATTTCATGGGACAGATTGAGAGCTAGAGAGCCGAATAGGGTGACATAGTCCCTATTAGAGTGACGTAGAGCATCAGAAGCTGCATTGTTGCTGTGGGATCGTTCATCTGGTGTTTTAGCCAGAATATCTGTCTCCAATTGAGAGGTACTATTGCCGAGGGCATTCTCTATTAGGTGAGCCATTTTTGGCACCTAGGTTGTATTCTGAAACTCCATAATAATAAAACCCTCTGAATAGCTGCACCGGTTTTCCTGCATTGGGTTTTTTCGGGGACATTAGTCCAAAAACAACGGTGTCACTTGTGTGCTTGTTTACTTTTAGTTGATGATTTGTATGTGTTCATACTGTATTTGTATTTGTTTTCAGTATTTACATGGTAAATAACTTGTGAAGTTATTGAACAAGTAGGAAGAAATAAATAAGATAGTATAGGAAGAATGTAACAGGTTAAACTTAGAAATTCCAACACTTCTTAGTCATTAGGTATTGTTTTAATTTTATAGCTTAAGGAGAATGATGATATGTCGGTTGACTTTTCCTTCATTGTGTCCAGTAGTTGTTTGGTTCTATTCATTGTTTTTATCTGGCTACATTTGTAAAGCTTATTTCTATTTCTTTATGCTTAGGGAAGTTTTGTTGAATGTCAGCAGCTTTTATGATTGAATTTCTGTATCTATATTGGACTGATAAGCTGAAGCAGGTGATGTTGTCTGCAGAATTTTCACAGGCACTGCAAGATATGGCTGCTTTTTGGCTAGAGAATACATCATTGAGAATTGATGATGAGAATGGTAAGTTTGAATGTCTTAGTACTAAGATTCACACCCTTTGTTGTTTAGTAATAGATTGTCACTGTGTGTCCTCCAGTCAGTCTGATGGTAAACCCCTAGATTCTTGTATTTGGTTAGGTTTAGGTTTTAAAATTGAACTTTTCAATGCTTCCTTGATCAGGGTTTTAGGATATTCATTGATATACTTTTTTTGGGTTGGTAAAAACAGGAAGAGTTTTAAGAAGGTTGGGAAAAGTTCAACATGAACTCCACAAGATATTTGATCATTATGTATGTAGTAGACTAAAATGTGCTTATAGACGTATCTTTAATATTTTACTTAATAGCATTGCAAGATTGTTACATTTTATTTCTCAGGATTTACAAATTTCGTGTATTTTGCAGCGAGTTCATATTTCTCACACGTTAACAACTCCCTCAGAAACTCTTTTGAATGAACTTCAAAATGTGGAGGTTTGTTATTATCTCCTCATAAAAAATGATGATCAAGGTTGCAAAACTGACTTTGTTTAACGATTTATTTTCATGTCTAGTATCATTATATATGCTAAAAATTATGTTCCTTTATGCTCTTAGCATTATATGAGATTACCTATTTAATCATTGTCATCTTTTAAAGGAGTTTCAACTTCAACCAGGCATAGGTGTAATGCCTCAATTCATGATGACAAGACAATTTGACAATAGGGGGCCTGCTATTGAGGTCTGTTGTATTTGTGACAGAACCTTTTCTAGTGTTGTAAATCTACAAAATTCTTCGTGCGGCGACCTTCAATGTAGTGTTCATGTTCAGATCGATGGTTTCTAAAATAATCTAACAGTGACTTTTACTTATAGAACCAGATATGCACGGTCATTAAAGGGAAAATAAGATTTCATTAATATCATGATAAGTTTACAACATTTCAATGAATTAGTAGCTCTCCAGCACTCTCAAAGTTTCCTCTTTGTGCACAAGGTCATTAAAGGGAAAATAAGCTTTCATTGATATGATACAATATAAAATGTAGTTTAAAATACTACAATGACTCAGAAGCTCTCCTACTCTCTAACTCTTTTGTCTTCTCTCTCTTTGCTGGTGTACTCTTCTGCCTCTTCTACTATCTACTCTAACTATTTAACATCATCATTCTTCATCTTCAGGCATTTCCACAGTTTCTTTGATATTTGATTAAGGGGAAAATAATATTTCATTAATATCATACAATAAGTTTACAATATTACAATGAATTAGAAGCTCTCTGGCTCTCTGAAACTTTCCTCTCTGTAGACAAGGTCATTACAGGGAAAACAAACTTTCATTAATATGATACAATAGAAATCATGGTTTACAACATTACAATGGCTCAGAAGTGCTTCTCCTCTCTAACTCTTCTGTCTTCTCTTTGTTGGTCTACTCTATTGCCTCTTCTACTATTTACTCTAACTATTTAACATCATCATTCTTGATCTTCAGGCATTTCCACAGTTTCTTACTCAAGATTCATAACAGGAGAGACAACACGGAAAAGAATGTGAATAGAGATGAAGTTGTTGTTAAGTGGTCCCTTTGATTGCTAGATTCATTCATTCATTTTCATTCATTCCCACTATCACTTTAGTTTCACATGCATCAGTGCATTTTCTATCTAATTTTATTCCACTCCGTACTCTTAGTGCTTTCTCACATTATTGCGCACATTGTTCTTAACGCTATTTTTCCAGCTTTCGCGTTTTTCAATCTGCTTCCGCACTTGCTCTACTTGGCTCATCTTCAGGGGCACTACCTTCCCATACACTTTGCTTTCGAATCTACAACTCTAGTTGATTTTTCTCTATTGCACTCATCAAACCGTGCATTATTCCTTATGTTTTTTTAGGCAAACAAACTTAGTAGTGCCTATGCTAATCCTTCATAACTTTCTCACAAACTTTTCTCGAGTTTGTCTTATCTCTCTGTAACACATGATGTTCGTGCATATACTTAGATTTTCAATGAATGCTCCTACCATTAGAGTTGTAGTACTGTTTCGAAGTGTTGTTAGGAGTCAAGTTAGTGGGTCACAATAAATGTTAAATGACCCGACATTAAATATAAGTTTGTGGAATGGTTGGGTGAATAACTTCTCACTAAAGATTATCTCTCTCATGTTATGATCACGTGTCATTAAAAATGCCAACAATGGTATCAAAGTGAGAAGCATTTGGAGCATGTGTTTGAAGATGAACATTGCCAAGGTTCGAGCAGAAGTTACTGTCTTGAAAATCATAAGAAAATGTAAAAAGACAAGTTCAAATTTCATATTATAAGGCTTGAATATTATAAAATTAAATAATTTATTTTATAAATTTTATTAACATTTTAAAATTCTTAATACCAATAATGATATCAAAGTGAGAAGCATTTGAAGCCCGTGTTTGAAGATGAACGTACAGAAGTCATTGTTATTGTCTTGATGAAAGCGGAGAAAGTCAAAATCATATATATATATATATAATCCTGTTTATGGTAAGGCAAAAGCCTATGGTGGAATATATGTTGATGAGAAATTAAACAATTTACCAAGAACGATGATGGCTTGATCACTAGTTCGACATCGACATTGGAGCTCGTGTTTGAAGGTGAACATTGTCGAGGTTCGAGCAGAATTCATTGTCTTGATGTAAGAAAAGTAAGTCAAAATCATACAAAAATATAAAATGGCAAGTTAAGTTTTTATATTATAAGGTTTAAACATCAGAAAATTTAAATATATTTTTTTTAAGTTTTGAAAAGGCATTTTAAAATCCTATCTAATGTAAGGACATGTTACCACACAATCTAGCAAGGGTCCTAGGAGGGGTTCCAAAGGGATTGCTACTAGACCAAGTGACAACAACGAGACATGGACCCACTGTCACCTCAGTCAATGTCCTCTACTCTTTACATACTTTCACTGATGGGAGGAGTCCTGCTATGAAGGAAATCACTAGAAAGGTAAGGTCAATAACATTGTACGATGTGATTTCTAAAGCCCATTCAAAGGAGAGGCTCAAGTAATGGTTTGCTTGCTTAAAAAGCAAGATAAAGGCTCTCCAAGAAAGGCTTATTGGTCGGAGGTCTAAACCTGGGTGAAAGGGTATTCAATAAAAGAGTTATGCCTAGATCAGTGTTTCCTAGAAAGGGAAAAAGGACCTCTCTTGAGGTTTTGCAAGATAAGATCATATGATGATTGGGACCACAAGAGAGACATAGGGGTGCCCTAACTAGGCTTAGGGTTTTAAGGTTTACCATGAAAGAGACACCTCCAAGGAGGACCCTGAGTCAAGCTAGGACAAAAAAAGGGTTAAAATTGATCAAGCCTTGATTGAATGTAACCCTTGACAAGTTTCTCACTATGACGTTAAAGGCTTACTTCCAAAATCCGAGCTAGGGCTTAGCTTTTCTCATAAATGAAAAAATCGTGAAACTTGGTGAATCTCTAGAGGAGACAACAACGCAAAAGTTTTTCTAAGTGGAAGTGTAAAATCATCCCTCCAAAGAAATTCGCATGATACCCTAGCAAGGACGTCGAGGGTGTGAAAATTCCTACACTCAAGGAACCTCTACTATAGCAAAATTGCACTTACTTCTCCTACTTGATTTTAATATACATTATCATGTTATTTTTTTGAAAAATACTGAAGTAAATTACTTCTGCACCCTACACCAATTTAATTTGATTACATGAAACAAGAAACTGAGCAAAGAACAAGATACATAAGATGTTGTTATTTTTGGAAAAAATAGTCCCTGGAAAAACCCAATGCGGGCAAACTGGTGCAGCAGCTCTGGGGTTTTATATATTAAGCAGTAGTTCTTAATACAATGTTGGATGCTTTCCCAACAATCCAGTTATAGAGAAAAATATCATGGCGGAAAACTCAGTGAGATTACCTCACTTCACCTGGCAGTTTCTGGCTGATCCGACGACAGAACTGGCTAACCTCGGCTATCTCTGTGCTGGCCTTGCATAGGCCTTGCGTCAGCCTTACAGATTTTGCATCAAACCTGCACTGTCTCTTCTGCCTCTTGGAGCTTCTGCGTCAACCTTCCCTGGCTGTTTTGGCAGCTCCACAACAAAAGTCTGGATTTCTGCTTGAGGGCAGCTTCTTCTTTGCGCTGGCTCTCCCTGGTTCAGCATCAGGCCTGCGTGGGCCCAGACTGGCCCAAGGTCAGTTCCTCTAGGTGTTGTGCTACCTCCACTAGTGGCGCTCTGCCTCTCTGCCCAGTATTCCCAAACTACCCCTGCCCCTCTGCTGCAGAATGATCACTTAGTTCGAATTTCTTAGCTTCCTAGCCCTAGAAATTTCGGACTCTAGATCAATTTGTTCTCTCTGTGTGTTTTCTAAATGAACCCCAAGCCTCCTTCTTATACTTTTCTTGTTGAGACTTCAACAATCGAGATTAAGTCTCTAATCAACGACTAAGACTAAAATCTTTACTTGATCCGCTTTCTAGAACATTCTCACCCATATTTTGATTAATACCCATTAATACTTTAATTTCCTAATTTTCGACTTAGGAACCCCATTAAAAATATTAATTATTTTAATAAAATACAATCCGGGCATAATTTCACCAAATGGTTTTTGGGTTCTTTAGAATTCATATGCCTTAGCCTCTCCACCAATTTTCAAGGCTAGAGCACATACGATGCTACCAAAAACTAACACTCCCTTTTAGCGAGGAATGTGTTCTAGCAATAATGTCCAACTGCATGCTGCTCTGTCTTTGAAGCATCTCTTTTCTGCACTATTGTTGCCACCAACACTGTGCTGCGCTGCTACTGTACTGCTACCCATGACACTACCACTGCCACTGCTGCATGTGTACTATAGCTCCCTTTGCATCTGCTACTAACACTGCCACTGCTAGCTCTGCACTGCGTCATTTTCCAACTGCTGCTGCTCAACAACGGAAAAGCATCCCAAATTTCTGAACTAACTGTGTTCACCATAATACCATGTGAATGTTGGAATCTGAGTGCTACTAGTCTCTGGCCCTCTGAATCTTCTGCGTTGCTGCTAACTTTTGCAATATGCCATCTGCACTGCTGCTAACCTTGCTTTGCGCTGATCAGCCTCTGGTCTTAGGCTATTGCATTTGTCTCTCTAACCAACACACTATATCATCTGACACTAAGTCTATCTCACTATTGCCGAATCTCGGGCCCTCGTAGCAAGGAATTGATCCAAGAGGTGGGTTTCTCAAGGATCTTGCCCACATGTAGTCCTCCCAACTATAGTTCTATATCGCTGCATTTTCCTCCTCAAGATGCGTGGGCACTCATAGCAAACTCATCTTCGTCAATTTTTGTTGGAGCAGCCTTAGGATCATGTTTCTCATCCTTATCCTTTTGCTTCAAAGTACACTGGGATGCAAAGTGGCCCATCTCGCCACATCTGAAACATTTCACCTTCGAAATGTCCTTCTTCCGCTTATGCTTCTGCTGTCCCTTTGATGCTAGAGCTGCGTTCTCCTCCTCCTCCTTGGTCTTCGTACCAGTCCCACTATTGCCATTGAGGTTGACCTTAACCAGATCCCTCCTTAATTCTTCCTGTTGAAGGGTTGCCCACATCTCCTCCCATGAAGGTAGTCTTTCCCTGCCCAATATACTTTGAACGAAGACTTACCATTCATCCGAGGCTCCACTCAGGGTCGTCCTTACCATCGTGGTAGACTGAGGAGCAAACCCCACTGCAACAAGCTGGTCCCTAGTGTCCTGAAGATGTTGAAGATAGGATATAACCCCTTGTCCCTTCTGCATCAATGTCCACTGCAACATTTGTTTTAAGTACATCTTCCGTTGTTCAGAAGAACCTTCACATAGTGAAGAGAAAGCTTCCCACATTTCTCGGGTTGTATCTTTGTCCTGCAAGTGTGAGACCACATGATCTCGAACTCCATCGAGTATGAGCCTCTTCGCCTTTGCCTGCTTGGCCTTGTACTTCTTCTTCTTATCGTTTTCAGTGAAAACAACCACAAAACTCTTGACGTAAGCTTCGATATCGTACTCCTCCAGAACAACTAAGATTCTGGTCTTCCATATGACATAGTTGGAAGCTCCTTCCAACATGTCCTGATCTCTGATCCCATGTGATGCCATCTCACCCAAACTGTTGAATTGAATCCTCTAGTCACTGTGTTGTCGCGCGAATTGACACGACAACGCTCAGACCGGGGGCTGTCACTTTGATCCCCGATCCCTCCGTTTAAGCCTGTCTCCCGCGGCTAAGGGGGGTAGACCCTGTGAGATGTTGAAGACCAACTGTCGACCAGTTGGTTGGGAGACACGAGACACGATTTAAGATAAGCACTAAATGATTTGATTAGTTAGCAGACCAGTGCCTTGATGATTACTTAATAGTACAACAACGATCATTTATCATCAAATAACTTTGAACAATGCAAGATATCCAGTAAAATCACAATGACCAAAACGACTTCCAGCAACTGAAGACCTCGAAAAGATAAATGCTCAAAATTACCACAAGAATCGTAAATTATTTCGCGTCTCGACTTGAAAGCTCAGATGTCAGCATGAAAAACAATTATTGAAAACCACTGAATCTGGCAAGAATAATTTTCCACGATGAATTTTTATAGCTTTTCTGACAAAATTTTTAACTTAAAGCGAAAATTTAAAATTTAATCTACAAAACCCTAAACTTTAAAATTTTTTATTTTTTTATATTTATATATTTTATATATATTTTATTTTTATACAAAACTAATACTTCAAAATCTAAACTTAAAATTAAAATAAAAAATCTATCTAAAGTCTAATTTGAAACTAAAATTAAAATCTACTCTAAATTTAAAATAAAAGAAACAAAGAGAAATAAAAATAAATAAAATAAAAAATCTAAACTTAAAGCCAGAACCCTAACTATTCAAAGCATATACATATCTAAAACTAAACTAAATAAAAAGACAAATTATCAAAACTAAACTATGAACAAAACCTTACCATAATACCTACGCTACCGCTCAAACTCATATCAAACACATCAAACACGAAAGGTGGCTAACGCTCGAACGCAGGCAGCTAAGACGGCGATGGGAAAGACAGTGTGACCAGAATATAGAACGAAACCCTAACCTACGCATTGATTTTCGTTGTGAGCAAAAAACGCATGCGTACCTAGAAAGTTTACCTGTGGAGGTCGATTTGCATGTTTAGAAGCAGCGTTCGATTTAAAATGCTAACGCAAAACCACGCAGAACCCACGCAGAACAACGCTCGTTGTATCACTGTCTCTTCTCTTCTGTGCGTGGATATTGGCAGGACGACGGCGGACGTATCAATGGGCAGAGGAAAACGATGAATCTCCCCTTTTTCTTGTGCAGGTGAACCAACGTATTCACATTGAAGCTAACCGGTGGGCGATTTAACTGCGCGGAAGATTTTCAATTTACTGGAGCAGATCTTTGATATTTGTTTGCATGTATTCAGAATGACTGCGTGTCTTCAGAAAACCCATCTCCTTACACAAAATCGATCCTGAAGCTTCAACGCCCCATGACTATGCCCACGCTGATACCCACGTCTTAAAAAAAAAAAATCGATTTGTGGTGTGTTTGAATACAGGTGCACACAGTTTGCAAGTAGCTGGACAGCGTGAAGTTTGGATGCAGATTGGAGGCCTGGGCAGGGAAATGGGCAGCAGCGAAGATGCAAGCTTCAGAAATAATTTTTGAAAACCCTGAGTAAGATAAAACTGAAACCAATGAAGGATTTTTCTAGATCCAACAAACCCAAGGGCAATGAAACAGTGACCCTGCAATCTTAAAATATTTTGTCTCAGACCTGCGACCTGAGATGGAAAACAAAACAAAATCCGGAGAATATATGCCCAAAAGAAAAATTTCAAAATGAAACCCTAAGTCAGAAAAATTTGAAATCCTAAAACATTTAAATAATTTACAGGTGTGGCTTCTTAACAGCCAGATTCATCAATAAGCACAGAAAACGTTTAAAAGAAATAAAGGTTTTCAGATTTTCACTGTGAAGAACTTCAGAAAAATCTCTCATGCAAATTAAAAATAAACCGAATGATAGACCCAGGATCAAATCCAGCTGGGCTCAGCAAAAATGCTTGTAGGAGTTGGCTGGTTCAGCCAAGAACTTCCCCGAACGCCCACAAAATCCCTTCAGAAAATGTTTTCTGCACAGCTCAAAACAACCATCAGTAAAGAGGGCAAAATGCTGCTAGATCTCAGGAAATAATGGAGATACCTGCCATTACTTCAGAAACCCTAACAGCACCCAAACCCTAGCAAGTGAACAAGATACCTGTGCTCACAATACTCTACAAAAAGCTATTATTAACGGCTGAAAATAACATATGCAGAAAATTAAACAATCTCACAGCATTCAAGAGAGTAACACCAGCAAGATATGGACCCCAAAGTCTTCTTTTATTAACCAGAAACATATTTACAAGAGAGCTTCTTCAGTCTTTGACTCACAGATCCGATGATCTGAAATGACCTCCTAA
>APFE031523802.1:166866-195326 GCA_000404065.3 Pinus taeda | reverse complement strand
GGGGATTTAAAACATTTTTCGACCCTCTGGACACATTACATCATGACTTTAACCATTTACATCTTAAGGGAGAAAAACCCCTTTAACATAGACCCTCACAAATCACCCAGCTCTGCGACACAACTATAATCTAGCAGATCAACACACTAGGATTCTCCTAAAATTCAAATGACAAAATCTATCCCGGCTTTGGGGTCAGGTTTGAAGGAAAACTCTGCCAATCCGTGGATCGGTGAGACGAAAAACCTTCCGGGACATAGATCATCATTAGAAAGTTAGGTCCACCTAGGCAAATTACAATATGACTCACATCTGCTAGGATTATTTACAATTAATACATGCAGACTGGGTTTACAATTAGATTGATCAAGCTGCTGATGACTGCAGGATGGCACGGACACGCTGATCAGGTGCTGCCCCTTTTTGCGAATAAAAAGGGGGTGTACTGCATGGGTAGTTGACCGGTAGAGGTCAACACACTGCTCAGCACTGGTCTATCGCCTGACAAGTGAAAAGTTCGAACTTTTGGTGAGAAAAGTCCTCTGAGGAGAAAATTCCCCTATTATGTGTCTTTGCTCTTTTTCGATGGATTTTTGCCTTGGCAGAAAATGTGCCTTTGAAGCATTGCGCTGAGGCTCTATGTCACTCCCTCTGCCTTTGCAAACTCACGAATTGGAAATCGTACCTCTTTGTCGACTCTTTGAGAGAGAGATTTCTTCGGAATTTCTGCTTTCCCGGCAAGGACTGCACAATCCCTTCAAGGGGATTTGAATTGATGCCAAATGCAGCTATTAGCCTCTCTGTTCAGCATTGGATCTGCTCTTCCTGTTTCAAAATCAATGCTCTGATACCATGTGAAAATTCCTACACTCAAGGAACCCCTACTGCAACAAAACTAAATTTACTTATCCTACTTGATTTTAATATACATTATCAAGTTATTTTCTGAAAAATACTGAAGTAAATTACTTCTGCAACCTACACCAATTTAATTTGATTACATGAAACAAGAAACTGAGCAAAGAACATGATATATGGGACACCATTATTGTTGGACAAAATAGTCCTTGGAAAAACCCAATGCGAGAAAATCGGTGTAGTAGCTCTGAGGGTTTTATATTATTAAGTAGTAGTCTTGAATACAATGTTGGATGCCCTCCCGACAATCCAGCTACAGAGAAAAATATAATGGTGGAAACTTGTGTGAGATTACCTCACTTCACCCGACAGTTTCCGACAGACCCGGCAACGAAACTGGCTAACCCTGACTATCTCTATGTTGACCCTGTAGAGGCCCTGCGTCAGCCTTACAGGCTCTGCGTCAGCCCTGCGATGTCTCTTCCGCCTCCTGGAGCTTCTACGTCAACCTTCCCCGGCTGTTCCGGCAGCTCCCTGGCAAAATTCCCGATTTCTACGTGAGGGCAACTTCTCCTCTCCGCTGGCTCTCCCTAGTTCAGCGTCAGGCCTGCGTGGGCCTAGACTGGCCCAGCGTCAGTCCCTCCAAGTGCTGCGCTGCCTCCACTAGTGGCTCTTCGCCTCTCTGTCCAGTGTTCTCAA
Source organism: Pinus taeda (assembly GCA_000404065.3). Classification (NCBI taxonomy): domain Eukaryota; kingdom Viridiplantae; phylum Streptophyta; class Pinopsida; order Pinales; family Pinaceae; genus Pinus; species Pinus taeda. The sequence continues at coordinate 193,769 of APFE031523802.1, read as the reverse complement.
ACTATCCTTGCTCTTCTACTGCAAAATTATCACTTAGTTCGAATTTCTCAGCTTCCTAGCCCCGGAAATTTCAAACTCTAGATCAATTCGTTCTCTCAATGTGTTTCTAAATGAACCCCAAACCTCCTTATACTTTTCGCGTTGAGACTTCAACAACTGAGATTAAGTCTCTAATCAACGGCTAAGATTAAAAAATTGACTTGATCTGCTTTCTAGAACATTCTCATCCATATTTTGATTAATACTCGTTAATACTTTATTTTTCCTAAGTTTAGACTTAGGAACTCCATTAAAAATATTAATTGTTTTAATAAAGTGTAATCCGGGTGGAATTCCACCAAACGGTTTCTGGGTTCTTTAGAACTCATGTGCCTTAGCCTCTCCACCAATTTTCTTGGCTAGAACACATCCGATGCTACCAAAAACTAACATAGGGGAGAGACCAAAAATTTATGGAGGAGAAAAAGAAGAGGAAAGAGGGGTTGATCACGAAATTTTCTCTGATTAATGCCTTATTCTTGGGCTATGGAATCTATGTGATTCTAAATCCAACCAAGCAAATGATGCCCTAGCAAGCACTCTCTAACATTTACCCACCCAAGATTTATGGATTTTTATGGAAAGAAAACGAACTCTACTCCAATAGGAACATTCATCTACTTGTTATCAATGAGTGACATGCATAAATTTGCAATCTAACATTCTTTTCAATGATATTCAACAATTAGGGCATGAAAGAACAATAACTAGTTGCATAATTTCCACACATTAGACATTATATATGCAAATATTTTTCAAAAGCATACTTACAAGACAACAAGAGATATGTCCAAATCTAAAATCCAGAAAATGGCTCCAAGAGAGCAAAAATTTCAGCTCCAAAGATATCGAAATGCATCAATAGATCTCCAATAGACAAACCAAGAAAAAGTGTGAAATTCTCTTAGGAGAGAACTAATCCTAAGTCCAGTGATGATGAGAGATCAAATGATTCCCTCTTATATTTACATGATCCTCCAAGGGATTCAAATGGCCTAATTATGCCTAATAATGCCCCTACAATAAAAATAATGTGCAAAATAACATCCTTTTGGTGACAAGCCCACCAAATAGCTCCATAATATGAAAATAAGCTTCTCAAGAGGGCCAAAATTATAATACAATAGCTAGGAGGGCTGTTGGAAGGCCTAGTGAAGTCCCTCCTGTACCATAATGAATAGAAGGGCCCCCAACAATGATAAAGGGGGTGGTCTCTTGATCTCCAAACAAATGACCTGTGGTGCTCCCAAATGGCTATGGGGCAAAAAAACATCCTCATGGGCCTCCAACTAAATCGAACAGGGATGTATCCCATCTGCAAGGGCTACAATAATGATGCAAGCTCTCCTTTGTCTCCCATGGTGAGAAAAAATCCCATTTGTGCCCTGTTGTCACTCAGATTGTATAGGCATGGTGCAACAACGACTCAGCTTGTAACTTTGATCCTTGACCTATCCATTCTAGATGTCTCCCAACAATAGGCTATGGGGGGTAGTCCCTATGGAAGATAGAAATGCAAGACTTATTGGCGACCAACGAATCTGGAAGACACGATTGAATGGCCTAGCCACTTGGTTGATTTAGCAAGCTTTAAGAGATTAGATTAAATTATTTATGAGACCAGTGCTTTATGGAGTCAACTTACTTGCTTTAGATTGATTAAGTACCATGTGACCAATAAACAATCCTTGCTTGAATTCTTAACTATCCTATATGCTATGCAAATCCTATAACTTATGTGTGATGCAAGAATCTTGGTTACTTTTAATTAAATGCCTATTCTAGGTGTATCCTTCCTCTTAACTATTTTGAAGCTAGTCTCTAGAGTAGGTTGTGAGAAAGAGGCCAAGGGGAAGCAAGCATAGCCTTCATTAACGATAACTCCCCTTAGGTACTAACCACCTAGTGCCTTCGGCACTGCAGAGACTATTGCTCTGACGATTGAAATGTCACTGTGTTAACAACTAAAGAGGTGCTAGGCTCCTCAAGCAAGATGAGAAACGTGGTCCTATTATCTCTATCAACCAAGCTTATGCTTGGAGTTATATTATTAGATGCAAAACTAGCTCTAGAATGAGATGCAAGGTGAATGAATGCTTCTAGATTTAAGATTTTTTATGTTAAGTACTTTTGTTATGACTAATCTAAGTAATCTTCGATAATGACAATAAGTACTTATCAATGGAAAGAGACAATCTCAACCACAAGAGTATGTGCCAAATTAACAAGTGCCAACAAGATACAAGATATATCCACGGTACAATTGCTCAAGTGCTGAAGATAAAATTATCATCCACAAAGATACTAACCAATAAATGATGACAATGATAACAATTGGAGCACTTATCCACTTAGATAATTAGCAAATGAGACAATATGAGATTGTAAATGTTCTTAGCCAATATTTCTCAGCAATTAGCCTATTCAATGTTAACAAGATGATAATTAAGAGATATGCAGTTAGATTCACAAATCCTCCAGCTAAGAACACTATCTTAGATGCAAATATTACAACGATTACTCAATTAGCCAAGATTACAAATTGCTCAAGAGACATTCAATGATATTCTTTAAATACATTGGAACAAAACACTTCAATGCCAATTAGAGTGATAGGAGCAATTAGATCTCAAAAGACAGGTGATGTAACACAAGATGCCCAAGTAACAACGCCAAAAGATTAAAGTGCTTTAGAGAGTGAACTTATTATGTGCACAAGTTGAAAACTTTGAAACTCACAATAAACTACAAGTGTTATTACTCTTCTTAGCAATAATTGTCAAATCATTTAGCAACTTAATTGAAAAACAATGCCTTCAATTATGAGCAATAGAGCATGAGAAAGTGAGAGCACTTATGTCATGTATGTTCCAATTAAATTCAAATGAGTAATAAGTAAACCCTATGATAGAAGTAAACAAATTATGAGGTAGTGAGTAAAATTATACCAAATACAAGTGAAATGCAAGTGATAGAAACCAAATGCCAAACCACCTTGCAAATCACCAAATTCTCAAAATATTTATGCCTTCTGAAGATGTAAATGCCACTGTTATATCAGACTTATGATGCAGAGATGACAGTCACCAAAACTTGTAAACTCATGCCAAATGATAAATGCACAATCTATCCAATTGATTTATCTATGCATTTAGACAATGTGTGAGTTGATTCTATGTCAATTTAATGTGTATTTTACCACTGTTATGAGTTTATATTCTTGCTGTAGCAAACAGTGAGGAAAAGAGGTTTTGGAGATCAAACCCTTGAGCCCTTTGGGGTTGGAGATGATTAGTCTTCTAGCCAACAATTTCTCCAATAAATGTGCCACTATAAACACAAATTGTTACCCAATTTCTCTGCAAAACACACCAATTATTAGCTCAGAAAAATCAAGTGACCAAGTAGAGATAACAAGAGGGCAAAGGAAGGCTAAGAAGAAGGCTAGAAGACTAACAAAGTTTGACGCTAAGGCTGCTAGGGCCTAGAAGGGGCAGCGACACACAAGAAAGTCCTAATAGGCCTAGCGACAGAGGGAGGAAGGCCTAAGTAGGCCTGCGGTCAAGGTAATGAGGCCTTAGAGGCTTGCCGCAAGCCCTAAGAGGGCTGTGGCCTAGGTAAAAGAGGGGCTGAGAGGCACGCTAGGTGTGGCCTAGGAAGGATAGGCAACTAAGAGGGAGGAAGGGTAGGAGAGGCTAGACGGAGGGGAGAGGGAGAAAAAGGTTAGCGAAAAGCAAAAGAAAGGAGACAGAAGGATAAGGGAAGGCCAAGAGCAGATGGAGGAGGAGGAGAGGCTGGAAAAAGCCCATGACAAGGTGATAGAAGGCAGGCTGAGGGCATGGGAAGGCAAGGGAAGGCCGTTAGGGCCTACGGCCAGGTCTAAAAGTCCAAGAAGGGGCTGCTGCAAGGCCTGTTAGGCCTGCGACCAAGGAGAAAGCTCCTAGGGATTGATGGATAGGGATGTAAGGCCCACAACTAAGGGAGAGAGGGCAAAATTGGCCTACGGTTAGGCTTAGAAGGACAACGACTAGGATAGGAGGAGGATGCTGGGCCTGGAGGCCCTAAAATATTTGAAACCCTTGCCAGAAATTTGGATTTTTTTCAGATCTTCAAATTGGCTTAATCACTGTAAAATTCCTTGTTGCTAGCCCTGCAAAAAATTTTAGAGACTAGATCTTACCCTCAAGGGCCTAGATCTAGCTCCAATCCGACAAATCTTCTTGAATCTCACCTGCACAAATGAAAATACAAGTGCCCAAAACCCCAATATATACAAAATTTTAAAATAAATTATCAAACCCCAAATAGCTACAAAACAAGGGTAAGAAGAAATTTATTTAAAAAAAAAATTACAGATGTATTTACAAATATACAATGCTTGAAAATATTTTTTGGAGAGTAATTTTATGATAATGACGATAAATTGGTGTATTTTGAAAGATAGATGGTAACCACAGTCTTAGCAAAGATGAAAATCACATATATTTCCTAGTGCCCAAACAAGGTCAGCCTGTGCCCATAGTCTGTGAAATTGGAGCCCAAGGGCTGGGGAACCTGCAAACTCTATATATTTCTTAAGAGAAAATTATCAGATCATAGTACATACAATAAATCGGATCACCTAAGATAAGCCCAAAACTTACTGATAGGATGTTCCTATCATCTACAAATGAAATAACAAGTCATATAATATTGAAGCACAATATAGGAAAGCACATACCCAACACGTACCATAGATCAATGAGACAAAGACACCATGCACTGAACCCCAAAGTCTTTTATTAAGAATTTCAAATGTTCCTAGCATAACAATGGCTTCACATCAGTGTTACAAAATTACCTTTAGACCAGAGTCACCATCATCGTGATTTGAGAAGCAACTGGATTCTAATTTATAGATAAATCCTCCAAGTGGAAAATAACAGTTAGTTGGGTTAGTCCCTGTCAAAATAATTCCGTTTGTTGATAAATACTTGATCAACTTTTAATCTCTGCCGTCGAAAATACTTATTTTTGAGGAATTTTTCGAATTTCTCAGTAAAACCATTTTTTATCAATCCAAAAAGAATATTTTGGATTAATTTTCTCAAAAAATTGACTTTGGCTTAACTACCAAGGTCCAAGGGCTTAATTTTTCTTAAAAAATCCATTTTTCCTTGGTGGGGGATCTCCGAAAATTGACTTCTTCATGAACCACAAATGTTCTTGTCATTTTCCACTTGGAGAAATAAATTTATCTAATTTTTATTTTTTGACTCTAAATTAATTACTTTTCTGGTTTAGGATTTAATTTTATTTTTGCCAGAAAAATTAATTAATTGACACAAGAGGTGATTAATTATTTTTCCACCTTCAAATACTTTATCCATTGTGTCTGATTGGGAGGGACCATGAACTAAAATATTTTTTACTCAGATATTTACACAATCAACCCTCAAAGGGGATACCCGTTCGTTATAGACCTTCAATATTACCCAATTCTGGGACACAATATGATCTAGTAGACCAAGTGATATGTAATAAAATAACTTAGCCAAATAGCTTAAATTATTTCCAAATAACTTTTATAATAAACTCAACTAAGAACACTAGGACTCACCTAAGACTTTGACAATAAATTCCATCCTAGCATTAGAGTTAAGCTAGAGGGAAAAACTCTCTTGATTATCCGTTTTTAGAAACACAAATAGATTGGTGAGACGAAAACCTCCCACGATGAAATTTGTTGCCAAAATCATAGGCTTACCTAGGTTGTTACATAATTCAACAATCATATGAGCATCATTTACATCAAATTTTGCACAAATTTGGTTTACAATGACATAAGAATTGGCTGGCTAATGATTTTGAACTTTGAAATTTTTTATACAACTGCTTCCTTGTACTTGTGATAAAATAGGTGCAACATCTGGCTTCATATGGGGACACATTGCTTCATCGAAGTGACGTGAGAATCCAGAATCTTGTATCCAAGAAAACAAAATTTCGTCAAATAGATATCCATTCAAAATTGAAATCGTCATGCATATGTAGAATATCTGCTGGAATAGAAAAAATCTACTCTAACAAACTGAAATATAAAGACATACAACACAAAATAAAACTAACTAAAGACAAATAAAAGGTATTAGGGTTAGAGATACCATACAAAGGATGCCCCATGGCATGAAATGTCATCTCTGTAGTATAATTTAAGCATCTACTCATTTGCTGGTAGTTCTATAGGATCGCCCTTCAATGTATTCAGATAGAAAGAACTTGTTCCAGCAATTCCTCTGATAATATACGGCCCAATCCATAGACTATTGAACTTTCCATGATTTCTAGATTTCTAGGATCCCATAATAACACCATCACCAACTTGTAGTGATCTGTTCCATGACAATTTATCAAAATTTTCCTTCATTCTGGCCTGTCCTTGACATCAGTTATCAGAAGTACTCCTGCGAGCCTCATCAAGTTCCATATCTGATCAATTCTTCTTTGCACTGCATCCTTACTATCTGTAAACTGTTGTAGACATTGATAAGCTGGAAGCTTGAGATGAACCGGTAAGGTTACTTCCATACCATAAATGAGCTCAAAAGGACTTTCCCCAATAGCTCTTTTCTTTGTGATCCTGTCTTCCCTTGATGCATACTTGATCTTACTATCCCAAGACCACTTATTATCTCCCACAATCTTCTTAATGATGGTTATCAAATTTTTGTTGCTTGAGCAAGACCATTTCCTTGGGGATAATAATTTGAAGAATGGGATAGAACAACATCGTACTTGAAGCAGAAAGAAGAGAACTCGGAAGAGCTGAAGGGTTTGGTGTCGTCAATGGTAATTTTGGTAGGAACACCAAATCAAGTGATAATTTGATTCTCAAGGAGTCCATGACAACCTTTTCTATGGCATGCTTTGTTGGAATGGCTTCAACCCACTTTGTGAACTAATCTGTCGCAGTCAAAATCTAGGAATAGCCATTTCTAGAATTTTGGCTAAATTTACCAATGAAATCTAACCACCATTGTTGAAAAGGGGCTTTTGCTACAATTGGCTAAAGAGGCAAGGTCGCTGATTTCTGCTTTCCTATAAAAAGTTGACAATCCTAACAATTTCTGACAAACTTATACACATTTGAGAAAATGGTAGGCTAATAATATCCAGTATGCAAAATCTTGTGGGCTGTGGTCTTCACCGCCAAATGGCCCCCACAAAATCTTGCATGGAACTCAGTGATAAGCTTCTTAGCTTCATCCTCATCAATGCACCTGAGTATCATCCCATTTGGATTTCTCCATCCAAGTCCATCTTTCAAAATACAATATTTAGATGCCTTTAATATAAGAGCCCTCCTTTTATGAGCTACAAAGTGATTAGGACATGTCAGATTTGTCAAATAATAAATATTGTCCTTATACCATTTGATCCTTTCCAACTTTTGAAGCTCGTGGGAGATAGAAGGCTCAACCACTTCATTCTGGCAAACCACGTCTAAAGATTTCTCATTACTTTCTATCAAAATCTTAGCTAACCCTTGGCCCTTTACAATCTTGGTTGGTCTAATCTCAAGGTCATAGTCCTGGAGTTTAGTTACCCGTTAGAGACAAGTTCCTAGATAATCAGTTAGAGTCTTTGATAGTAGAGTGGGGGACAAAGGCAATGACTTTGGAACAACCCACATATGTTCTGAAATGCTTTAAGGGATTTGACCAATGCATAAGCTTGTTTTTCCATAATGTTGTAATTTAACTTTAAATTCTGCAAAGTTTTGCTCATTAAGGCTATTGGTTGCTCATTGCCATCTTTGTTCTTCTGCAAGAGGACACCTACTATAGTATCTTCGGAAGCAAATGAAAAGATCATAAAATCCTTTGAATAATCCAGGTTATCCATGGCAGGGGCCTTAGCTATAGTATCTTTGATATCTTGAAATCCCTTTTTACCTTCGTCTTTCCAAACAAACTTTTCATCTTTCTTCAGGAGACATTGTATATGCTTAGCAATTCTAGCATAGTTTGGAATGAATCTCCTAAGGAAATTTGTTTTTCCAAGGAAAGACTATAGGGACTTAAGATTACGCAGCAATGGAATTTGTTGAATAGCTTCAACTCTTTCGAGGTCAATCTTGATACCATATTTGGAAATGATGTGACCCAGTGATTTTCCTTCGGTTACCCCAAACACAAATTTGGCGAGGTTTAATGATATGCCAAACCTGCTTAATATGGTTTATATGAGCCTTACCATGTTTTGAGAAAACAGTGAGATCATCTTAGTAAATTTCAATGATTTTGCCAATTAATTCCTTGAAAGCATAGTCCATAGCCCTCTGAAAAGTAGACCCTGCATTTGTTAACCCAAAAGGCGTTCTGAGATATTCAAAGGTACCCCAAGACATGGTGAAGGTAGTCTTATAACGATCTTTTTCCTTAACCCAAACCTGATTATAACCAGAAAACCCATCCAATAATGACGTCATACTGAATCCGGTTACCCTTTGAAGCATATTTTCTATGTTAGGTAAAGAATAATTATCTTTCTTTCAAGCCAAGTTAAGATTTTTGTGTTGATTTGAGGTAGCATCGGATTTTCTCTCGCCATGCAAATTGGTGGACAGGCTAAAGCACATGAGATCTCCAAGACCCAGAAATGGTTTGGGCAAATTCTACCCGGTTTAGGAGAGATTAAAATAATTAATATTTTTAATGGAGTTCTCAAGTCTAAACTTAGGAGAAATAAAATATTAATGGGTAATATATAAAACTGGGTTAGAAAGTTCTAAAGGGCATGGATCAAGCCAAATCTAATGTTAGCTGTTGATTAGAGATTTAATCTCAGTTGTTGAAGGACCAACAAGAAAAGTATAAAAGGAGGCTTGAGGGTCAGTTGGAGAATACACTAGAGTGATCAGTAATTCGATTTACTAGAGCGGGGTTTGCTAAGTAAAGTCGAATCAGTGATTAGTTTGCAGCGAGGAGCAGTGACTACTGGACAGAGAGGCAAAGATAGTGTTGAAAGACCAACGCAGAGGCAGAGAGGCAGATGCAGAAGCCAGAGCGGGCCACGCAGAGGCCAAAGGGGTTGTGTCATCCATGCAGAGGGCAACACGAGTGACACAGAAGGCCGTAGAGGTTGCACAGTGCCTCAGAGGGTCAATGCAGAAGGTTTTGAGGCTGACGCAGAGGCCAGGAGGGCTGATGTAGTGCTTTAGTTGTGCTGGAGAGGGTTTCGTGGGGCAGATTTTCTAAATATCTGCTTCCGAATAGAGAGGTATTACTGCCGGTTATTTTTCTCTGTCGGGTGAGCCAGTTTGGCACCCAGTGTTACTCGAGGATATACTGCATAATAAATAACCCTTAGAATTGCTGCACCAGTTTTCCCAAGTTGGGTTTTTCTAGGGACAAGTTGTCCAAAAATAACAGTGTCACTTGTGTGTTTGCTATTTATTTTAGTTGTTGATCTATAGATGATTGAGGCTATATTGTGTTTATTTCAATGTTTATATGTTTAAATGACTTGTTTGTAATTAACAAGCAAGGAGAAATAAACCAGAAGAATACAAATAAAATTTCTAACGAATAGACTTAGAAATTTCAACCTGGGATTAGAGTGTGGTTGCAGATCACAGGAGAGCTAAAGGCACCAGCTAAAGCAGAAGCATTTGTAGCAGAAACAGCTATCCCGAGTGACAAAAGTTGTTTCTAGAAAAAAGAAACAGAGAAGGGTTGACGCAGAGGGATTGCGTCATGAGTCTGGGCTAGAGAGAGGCCAACGCAGAGGCTGAGGAGGGCAGAAAAGGATCACACAGAGACCAGGAGGGTTGACGTAGTTGGCTAGGGGAGCATTTTAGTCAGTGCCGGGATCGCGCAATCTAGAGGCTCAGTCCTTCAGTTGCTGGGGTTTGTGAGGATAAAGTTGATGGGGTACAGTGAGCAGAACAGTAACTAACAGGGCAAAACCATGGTAGAGGGAGTCCCTACCGAGGCAGATTTCTAGGCAAGGAATCCGGATCAGTGTTGCAGGTGCACAGAAGATCGAAGAGGTGTGACTTGATGATTGGCAGAAGGATTTCCATAAGGGAAATCGAGACTCAGAGGGAGTCTAACAGAGAATTTCCAGGTGGGAAGTAGAGAGATTCAGCAGGAGCGGAAAGAGAACTTTGAGAGGAAAGTAGAGAGACTCGGAGGAGTCGACAAGAAGAGCAGAGAGATGGCCATGAATAGGTTGAGGGATTGAGATAGGCTGGACGGGGCGTCCAACCTTGTGGTCTGGAAGGCCAAGATCCTGTCCATTCTAGACATACATTGCATCAAGGCCTTCGCCTTGAGAATAGTGGCGATCCCAGTTGACCTGTCTGATAATGAAAAGTATGAGGAGGCAATGACCAAGGCGAAATGCATCATCCTTGATGGAGTCAAGGATCATGTGGTCCAACGTATTGTCGAGAAGGAGATGGCAAAGGAAATGTGGGACGCCTTGAATAAATTGTACCAACATACTTCCGTGTAGAGGAATTTGTTACTTGAGAATCAGCTGCGGTCATACCAGACGCAGAAGGGGGAGTAGATAGATCACTTCATCGGTAGATTGAAGGAGATCCGGGACCAACTGACTTCCATAGGGGCCACGCCGAATCAGGAGTTGATGGTGAGGACCGCTCTAAACACAGTCCCTGAGGAGTGAGAGACATTTGTCCAGAGCATTCTGGGCAGGGTAGATCTTCCAGATTGGGAAGAATTGTGGGCGACTCTTCGTCAAGAAGAGATCAGACGACTGAGCAACTATAGCATCTGCGGGAAAGCAGGAGAAGAGGAAGAAAAAGGACCTCTCCAAGGTCAAATGCTTCAACTATGGGTAACTGGGTCATTATGCGAACTAGTGTCCGAGGAAGAAGAACAAGGGAGAGGCGTCTGAATCTAAGGTAGCGCCAGCGAAGGCAGAAAAGGAGGTAGAGGACGATGATGATTGTGCCATGAGTGCTCATGTACCTCTAAAGAAGAGGTTGGAAGACATCGAGCTGTAGTTAGGAAGACGACAGGTGATGAGAGGTAGGATCCTTGAGTTACCCAAACTCTTGGATCAGATCCTTGCTACGGGAGCCCCGAAGTGAGAAGTAGCAGGACTGGCAGATGTCAGTAGAAATGGATGCAGATGAAGCGACAGAGAGTGCTACAGGGCAGTAGTCTCAGGCAGCGCAGAACTAGCAGGTTGCAGTAGTGTGAGAGGCACAGAAGAGGTTGCAACAGTGCAGGATGGCACAGAAAGGTTTGCAGTGGTGGGAGAGGCAGGGAGTTGTTGCAGCAGTGTAGAGGCAGTAGAGGGAGCACTTGATAGCGACAGAGAGAGCTTCAACATCGAGAGTGTTTCTAGCCTGATAGGGATGTCAGCAGTTGGGTGGATTAGTTACTTACTTCTCAGTAACTGAGTTGCAGTGCAGTAGCAGTTAGCAGTAACACATGCAACATGATGAGAGGGGGTTGCAGTGCAGATGCAGTGTTGGAAGAAAGGACCAACAATAGCATGGATGCAGAGAGAGCTGTTGTACGGATGTAGTAGTGGCAGTGGCAGAGCCATGGGCAACAGTACATGATGCAACAGTGCAAAGGATGTTGGGCGGGGAGGCCTAGCATCGGCATAGGTACCGGTGCCGTATAATCAGAGTGATGCTCAGTGTGGAGTATTACTAGAGCACAATCCTCGCTAAGAGGGAATGTTGATTTGAGGTAGCATTGGATGTGATCTAGCCATGAAAATTGGTGGAGAGGCAAAATCTTGGAGATCTCATGTGCTTTAGCCTCTCCACCAATTTTCATGGCTAGAGCACATTCAATGCTACCCCAAATCAACACTCCCTCTTAGCGAGGATTGTGCTCTAGGAATACTCCACACTGCGCTGATGCTAGGCCTTCCTACCCAACATCCTCTGCACTGCTGAATCCTGTACTGATGCCCATGGCCTTACCATTGCCATTGCTGCATCTGTACGGCAACTCCCTCTGCATCCGTACTGCTGCTGGTCCACACTCCCACCATTGCATCTGTGCTACATCCCCCTCTCATCATGTTGCATCATGCTATTGCATTGCAACTTCGTTACCGAGAAGTAAGTAACTGATCCACCCAACTTCTGACATCCCTGTCAGGCTAGAAACACTCCTGATGCTAAATCTCGCTCTGCCGCTGACAAGTGCTCCCTCTACTGATCTCTATGCTACTGCAACAACTCCCTGCATCTTGCATCGTTGCACACCTCTTTGTGCCATCCTGCAATGGTGCAACACTCTTCGTGCCTCCCGCACTGTTGCAACCTGCTAGCCTAGCGCTGCATGGGGACTCCTGCACTGTAGCACTCTCTTCTGCTTCATTTGCATCCATCTCTACCCACATCCGCCAATCCTGCTACTCTCTCTTTAGGGCTCCCGTAGCAAGGTATAATCCAAGAGGTTGGGTACCTCAAGGATCCTGCCCCTCATCGCCCGTAGTCCTCCTGACTAGAGCTCGATGTCTCCAAACTTCTTCTTTAGTGGTACATGAGCACTCATGGCACATTTGTCATCCTCCTCGACTTCTTTCTCCACCTTCGCTAGTGCTGCCTTAGAAGCCTCTCCCTTTCTCTTCTTCCTCGGACACTGGTTCGCATAACGACCCAGTTCCCCACAGTGGAAGCACTTGACCTTGGATAGGTCCTTCTTCTTTCTCTTCTTTTGCTTTCCTGCAGATGCCAGAGCTGGATCCTCTTCCTCTTCCTTCTTGATCCAGCTCCTTTGTTGCTACTTCCTGTCTTGGTTAGCCGTCTGATCTCCTCTTGGCGAAGAGCCGCCCATCGTTCTTCCCAATCTGGAAGACTCGCCCTGCCCAGTATGCTCTGGACAAATGTCTCCCACTCCTCGGAGACTGTATTAAGTGCAGCCGTTACCATCAACTCCTGATTCATTGTGGCCCCTCTAGAAGTCAGTTGGTCCCAGATCTCCTGGAACCTGCTGAGGAAGTGATCTATCTGCTCTCCCTTCTGCACCTGTTGTGACCTTAGCAGATTCTTAAGGAGCATCTTCCTCTACATGGAAGTATGTTGGTACAACGTCTTTAAGGTGTCTCACATCTCCTTTGTCGTTTCCTTCTTGACAATATGTTGGACCACATGATCCTTGACCCCATTAAGGATGGTGCATTTTGCCTTGGCCATTGCCTCCTCATACCTCTCATTAGCTACGGGTCAACTGGGATAACCATTACTCTCAAGGAAAAACCCTTGATGTGATGTCTGTCTAGAATGGACAGAATCCTGGCCTTCCAGGCCACAAAGTTGGATGCTCCGTCCAGCCTATCATGATACCTCATCCCATTCACGACCATCTCTCTGCTCTTCTCTGTTGACTCCTCCAAGTCTCTCTACTTCCCACCTGGAAGTTCTCTGTTCAACTCCTCTTGAGTCTCTCTACTTCCCGTCTGGAAGTTCTCAGTTCGACTCCTGCTGAGTCTCTCTACTTCCCGTCTGGAAGTTCTCTTCTGGACTCCTGCTGAGTCCCGATTTCCCCCTTGCAAATCCTTCTACCAATTGTCAAGTTGCCCCTCTCCGATTGTCTGTGCAATTGCAACACTAATCCGGATTCGTTGGCTAGAAATCCGCCTTGGCAACAACTCCCTCTACCTTGGTTTTTCCCCGTTAAGTACTGTTTTGACCACAGTACCCCAGCAGCTTAGCTCCTGCACATTTCCCACATCTTCCTTCGCCCCAGTGTTGGAATTTCTAAGTCTAACTGTTAGAAATTCTTCCTGTACTGTTTGATTTATTTTTTCCTACTTGTTCAATTACTTAACAAGTTATTTACCATGTAAATACTGAAAATAAATACAAGTACAATATAAACACATACAGATCATCAACTGAAAGAAGCAAGCACACAAGTGACACTGTTGTTTTTGGACTAATGTCCTCGGAAAAACCCAATGCAGGAAAACTGGTGTAGCTATTCAGAGGGTTTTATTATTATGCAGTTTCTGAATACAACCAGGGTGCCATAAATGGTTCACCTAATAGAGAATGCCCTCGGCAATAGCACCTCTCAGTCAGAGACAAATATTCCAGCTAAATCACCGGATGAACGATTCCACAGCAACAATAGAGCTTTTGCTGCTCTCCGTCACCCTTATAGGGACTGCGTCTCCCTATCTAGCTTTCCAGCTCCAATCTATACCACGAAATCTCCCAGCACTACCTCTAAGGCCTGCGTCAGCCTGTCTGGCCCAGAGTCAGCCTGTCTGGCCCAGCGTCAGCCTCTCGGGGCTTTGCGTTAGCCTCTAGACCCTCTGCGTCTCACACGTTGGCCCTCACTGGCTCTGCGCAACTCTTGGATGCCTCTGAGTGGGCTCTAGCTGCCTCTGCTTGGCCTCTAGATGGCTCTGCATCAACCTCTCCTGCGTTCTGTGCTGATCCTCTCGGTACTAACTCTGCCTCTCTGCTATGTATTCACTGCTCCTCAGCTACAACTCAGATCACTTCATTCAATTCTCTCAGCAAACCCTGCCCCAGAAAATCGAGTTCTTGATCTCTCTCGGTGTATTCTCCAACTGACCCTCAAGCCTCCTCTTATACTTTTTTCGTTGGTCCATCAACTGCTGAGATTAATCTCTAATCAACGACTAAGATTAGATTTGTCTTGATCCATGACGTTTGGACCATTCTAACTCAGTTTTATATTAATTCACATTAATATTTTATTTTTCCCAAGTTTAGACTTAGGAGCTCCATTAAAAATATTAATTATTTTAATATCTCTCAAATTGGTGGGATTATGCCCAAACCGTTTCTGGGTCTTGGAGATCTCATGAGTTATAGCCTCTCCACCAATTTTTGTGGCTAGAGCACATCCTATGCTACCCCAAATCAACACTCCCTCTTAGCGAGGACTGTGCTCTAGTAATACTCCTAACTAAGTATCACCCTGATCATCCAACATCGGTACCTGTGTTGATGCTAGGCCTCCTTGCCCAACATCCTTTGCACTAATTCATCATGTACTGCTACCCATGGCCCTTCTATTGCCAATGTTGCATCCGTTCGATAGCTCCCTCTGCATTCCTGCTGTTGCCCATGGCCCTGCTACTGCCACTGCTGCATCTGCACTGCATCCCCTCTCATCATGCTGCATCGTGCTACCCATAACATTGGCACTGCTAACTGCTGCACTGCAACTCAGTTTTTGAGAATTAAGTAATTGATCCTCCTAATTCTTACATCTCTGTCAGGCTAGAAACACTCTCGATGCTGAGAGTCCCTCTGTCGCTAACAAGTGCTCCCTCCACTTACCTCTGCGCTGCTGCAACAACTCCATGCATCTCGCATTGTTGCCTCACGCTGTCCCGGGACTCCTGCATTGTAGCATCCTCTGTCGCTTCATCCACATCCATCTCTACCAACATTTTCTAGTCCTGCTACTCCTCTTCGGAGCTCCCGTAGCAAGGTATAATCCAAGAGGTTGGGTACCTCGAGGATCCTGCCCCACATCGCTTGTAGTCCGTCTGAATACAACTCGATGTCTCCCCACCTCATCTCAAGTGGCGCATGAGCACTCATGGCATAGTCGTCATCTGTCTCCACTTCTTTCTCCGCCTTTGCTGGTGGTACCTTGGTCTCAGAAGCCTCTCCCTTGCTTTTCTTTCTCAGACATTGGTTCGCATAGTGACCCGGTTCCCCATAGTGGAAGCATTTGACCTTGGAGAGGTTCTTCTTCTTCCGTTTCTCCTGCTTTCCTGCAGATGCTAGGGCAGCATCTTCCTCTTCCTCCTTTTTGATTCTGACCCCCTTGCAGTTGCTTCCCGCCTTGGTCAGCCCTCTGATCTCTTCTTGACGAAGAGCCACCCACAGTTCCTCCCAATTCGGAAGGCTTGCCCTGCCTAGTAAGCTCTGGACAAATACTTCCCAATCCTTTGAGACTGCGTTCAATGTGATCCTCACCAACATCTCCTCATCCAGCGTGGCCCCTATGGAAGTTAGCTGGTCTCGGATCTTTGTCAATCGCTCGAGGAAGATATCTATTTGCTCTCCCCTCTGCATCTGGTATGATTGCAATTGATTTTCTAGAAGCATCTTCCTCTGCATGGAAGTATGCTGATACAACTTCTTCAGGGCATCCCACATCTCATTTGCTGTACGCTTCTCGGCAATATGTGGTACGACATGATCCTTGACCCCTTCAAGAATGATGCACTTAGCCCTGGCCATTGCCTCCTCGTACTTCTCATTTTCAATCGGGTCAACTGGGATCACTATCGTTTTCAATGTGAAGTGATTGATGCGATAACTGTCTAGAATGGACAAGATCCTGGCCTTCCAGATTACGAAGTTTGAAGCTCCGTCTAGTCTATCTTGATCTCTTAGCCCATTCACTGCCATTTTGTTGCTCCTGTTTCGACTCTTTTGAGTCTCTCAACTTCTCGTCTGGAAGGTCACGGTGTGACTCCCTCTGAGACTCTCTTTCCCTCGTGGAAACCCCTCTACCAATGTTAAGATGCCCCACTCCGATCGTTTGTGGGACTGCACCACTGATCAGAATTTGTTAGCTAGAAATCCTCGACAACAACTCCCTCCTTGGTCTTGTCCTGTTAGGTATTGCTCTGACCACAGTACCCCACCAGCCCCCACCAACTTCCCTCTGCAACTCACCCACAGCCTCCTATACCTCAGCAATTTGAAGGTCTGAGCCTTTAGGCTCTGCACAATCCCAACACCAGCAAAATCTGCACCTCCTGGCCACAACGTCGATCCTTCCTGATTGAGAAATATGATTTGACACTGCGTAGGTCAGGTTTGCTCCTTTCTGCCTCAGCACTGATCCTCTTTCTGGCTCGAACTGATGACGTAAGCTCTTTGCATCACCCTTCCTTGCTGGTTGCTGCTAGGAACAACTTCTGTCACTCGGGACAGCTATTTTTGCTGTTGCTGCTCTGCTCGGCTGATGCCTTCAGTTATCCTGTGATCTGCAATCACGCTCTGATACCATGTTGGAATTTCTAAGTCTAACCGTTAGAAATTCTTCCTATACTATCTAATTTATTTCTTCCTACTTGTTCAGTTGCTTAACAAGTTATTTACCATGTAAACACTGAAAGAAATACAAGTACAATATCAACACATAAGATCATCAACTGAAAGAAACAAGCACACAAGTGACACCATTGTTTTTGGACTAATGTCCCCAGAAAAACCCAATGCGGGAAAACTGGTGCAACTATTCAGAGGGTTTTATTGTTATGCAGTTTCAGAATACAACCAGGGTGTCAGAAATGGTTCACCCAACAGTGAATGCCCTCGGCAGTAGTACCTCTCAGTCAGAGACAGATATTCCGGCTAAATCACCGGATGAACGATCCCACAACAACAATACATCTTGTGCTGCTCTACATCACCCTTTGTAGGGACTGCATCACCTGATCTAGCTCTCCAGCTCTAATCTGTCCCATGAAAATCTCCCAGCACTACCTCTAAGGCCCGCGTCAGCCTGTCTGGCCCAGCGTCAGCCTATCTGGCCCAGTGTCAGCCTCTCGGCGCTCTGCGTCAACCTATGGATCCTCTGCGTCTCACACGCTAGCCCTCACTGGCTTTGCGCAACTCCTGGTTGCCTTTGCGTGGCATCTATCTGCCCTGCGTGGCCTCTAGTTGGCTCTGTGTCAACCTCTCCCGGCTTCTGCATTGATCCTCTCGGTACTAACATTGCCTCTCTGCTATATATTCATTGCCCCTTAGTTGCAACTCAGATCACTTCACTCAATTTCCTCAGCAAACCCTGCCCCAGAAAATCGAGTTCTTGATCTCTCTCTATGTATTCTCCAACTGACCCTCAAGCCTCCTCTTATACTTTTCTCGTTGGTCCATCAACGGCTGAGATTAAATCTCTAACCAATGGCTAAGATTAGATTTGGCTTCATCAATGACTTTTGGACCATTCTAACCCAGTTTTATATTAATTCACATTAATATTTTATTTTTCCTAAGTTTGGACTTAGGAACTCCATTAAAAATATTAATTATTTTAATATCTCTCAAACTGGTTAGATTATGCCCAAACCATTCTGGGTCTTGGAGGTCTCATGTGGTATAGCCTATCCACCAATTTTCGTGGCTAGAGCACATCCGATGCTACCCCAAATCAACACCCAACAACTGAAGGACTAAGCCTCTAGACTCTGTGCAATCCCGACTATGGCAAAAACAACTCTCTTAGCCATTGTGTCAACCCTCCTTGTCTCTCCATGGCTCTGTGTGAGCCTATCTCTGTCCTCCTCAGCCTCTGTGCTGGCTTCTCTCTGGCCCGGATTGATGACGCAGTGCCTCTACATCAACTCTTCCTCTGTCGCTTTTGCAAGGATTAGCTACTGTCACTTGGGACAGCTGATTCTGCTGCAAATGCTCTGCTTAGCTGATTCGTTCAACTCTCCTGTGATCTGCAACCATGCTATGATACCATGATGAATTTTCTAAGCCTATCCGTTAGAAAATTAATTTGTATTCTGCTTGTTTATTTCTTCTACTTGTAAATTCTGAGCAAGTTATTTAAAATATTTAAATACTGAAATAAACACAATACAGTCACAACATCTACAGATGATTAGCTGAAAGAAAACAAACACACAAGTGACACCGTTATTTTTGGAAAATGTCCCTAGGAAAACCCAATGTGGGAAAACCGGTGCAACTATTCTGAGGGTTTATTATTATGCAGTATTTCCTTGAGTACAACTAGGTGCCTAACCGGCTCACCTGACAGAGAAAAATACATGGGAGCAATACCTCTCTATTTGGAAACAAGTATTCAAAAAACATGTCCCACGAAACCCTCTCCAGCAACTCGGAAGCTCAGGATTGGCCCTTCTGGCCTCTACGTCAGCCTCCTACTGCACTGCGTCAGCCCCAGGACCCTCTACATCAGCCCTTTGAGGCACTCTGCAACCTCTGGAACTCTCTGCATCACTCCCTCTGTGTTTTGCGTGGATGACGCAGTGCCTTTGGGCTCTGCGCTGTCTCTACTCGGCTCTACGTGGCTTACTTTGGCTACTGCTCTTGCTCTTTGCTTTTGCACTGGTCTCTTGGCACTGTCTCTGCCTCTCTACCCCTCGCTGCTGATCACTGATTGACTTTTTCTTCGAAACCCCGCTCTAGCAAAATGAATGACTGATCACTCTGGTGTGTTCTCCAACTGACCCTCAAGTTTCCTCTTATACTTTTCTCTTTGGTCCTTTAATGGCTGAGATTAAATCTCTAATCAATGGCTAAGATTAGACTTGGCTTGATCCATGACTTTTGGAACCAGCTAACCCAGTTTTATATTAATACCCATTAATATTTTATTTTTCCTAAGTTTAGGCTTGGGAACTCCTTTAAAAATATTAATTATTTTAATATCTCCCAAAAAGGGTACAATCTGTCGAAACCATTTCTGGGTCTTGGAGATCTCATGTGCTTTAGCCTCTCCACCAATTTTCATGGCTAGAGCACATCCGATGCTACCCAAACTCAACATATGCCAGGCAGTGTGAGTCGCTTGAGCAAGTTCGATTTTTCAGTGCAGGTGGAAAAAAAATTCGGCTTGCCAGTTCAAGTGATTCCAACAGGCAGAAGGGAAGCTGCAGCTCATATTTTCCTTAAGAAGATTCCTTGTTTTGGCGCCGAAGGGTTTTGCAGTAGCAGAATCAGTTCCAGGTGGAAGAGGAAGAGCACACACTGAGGGAAATTCCTCTCAGAGGGTTTCTAGCCTAGAAATCTGATTTTTCCAGTTGCAGTCGGTAGTCACTATAGGCATTTTATCTCTCTAGAAGGATGTGCGAAACGTTCAACAGCCAAGCAAGTGAAAGAGGGAGTTTTCCAGTTCAGATTCATAGATAGCTATCGCTGGGCTTACAAATTAGGATAGGTTGGAGCGAGCCTCCAACTGTCGTCTGGAAGGCTAGGATGCCCTTTCTACTAGATGAATTTGCCCTGAAGACCTATGCAGACTATGTTGTGGTAGTCCTTCAAGATGCAAATTAGTTGAAGGAATATAAGAAAAAGATGGAAAAGGTGAAGTAGATGATCTTGGATGGATTTCGAGACCATATAGTCTTACATATAGCAGACAAAGGAATGAACAAGGAAATGTGGGATGCTCTCACCAGCTATATCAGAATCATTCTGAGCAACAGAAGATGTTCTTGCAGGAGAAGCTGAGAAACATCAGGATGGAGAAGGGTGAAGGCATAGATTCCTTCCTCACTAGGATTTAGGAGATTCCAGACCAGCTTGCAGCTGTTGGGGAGGTGCCTCAACCTATAGAGCTTGTGCATTTGGAACTGAACAGTGTCTCAGAGGAGTGGCAAGTCTTCATCCAAAGTATCTTGGGTTGAGACACTTTGCCTAGGTGGGACAACGTGCGGTTAGACGTGCAACAGGAGGAGATAAGGCTAGCTCTAGTAAAGAGCTCCATCAGTGGAAGCAACAGTAAGGGATCGAAGGGCGAGAAGGAGGAGGAGAATGTGGCTCTTGCATCCAAGGGTCCCAGTTAGGGACAGGGGGAGAAGAAGAAGAAGAAGGACCTATCTAAGGTCAAGTGCTTCAAGTGTGGTGAGTTTGGCCACTACAGTACTCAGTGTCCTCTTAGGAAGAAGGATAAGCAAGTGAAGCAGGACCAGGCGTCATTGTCTATAGAGATAGAAACGTTGTCCTCCAAGATGGAGGAATATTTCGCCATGATTGCAGCTATACCTCCAGGAGTGAGGTGGGGTGATATGGAGTTATAGTCCCAAAGTAGAGCTGAAGTTTGGGCAGGGTCCATTGAGGGGTCCTCATGAATCATTACCTTGCTAAGGGGTCACAATATTTAGTAGCAGGATGGATCAGTGTCAGTGATGGAGTCAGATTCCAGAGTGACAGTTGTAGACTAGTTGTAGTTAGTTGTTGAGGAGCACTAATGTAGTGTTGACAATAGAGCAGGAAGCTTAGTAGCATAGTCAACAACAATGCAAATTCTTCAGTGGACAGCACAAATGCTAGTAGAATTTAGATGCCCAGGAGACAAATGCAACACTAAGACACAGTTGTTTCAGTATTTCAGATGCTTCTCAATTGCAGTAGCAATAGCAACAGATGAGAGGGAGCTGCTGTGCAGATGCAAAGTTGGGAACAGTATAGCAGTGTCAACGATAGCACAGATGCAACATTAGAGTTGCATAATAGTTGGTGGGTAGTGGCAGGAAGTCACAGTGGCCAGACATTAGTAGCGTTATAGAGGGTGATACAGAGACTGGGTGTTGTAGCAGTACACCACTAGAATACCTTCCGTGCTAAGAGGGAGTGTTAGTTTTTGTAGCATCGGAATTGTTCTAGTCTCAAAACTTTTTGGAGAGGCTAAAACACAAGAGTTCTCCATAATCCTTAAATTGTTTTTGGAAATTCCATGTGGAAGTGCCTTAATTAGATTATTAGTGTGTTTTTAAATATTTCATGAGTCTAAACTTAGGAAACAGGGTTAATTAGTATTAATTGAGAAAGGTGTGAATCATCTAGAAACTCACACAGATCGACTAGGAAATAATCTTAGCCATTGATTAAGATTTAATCTTGGATGTTGGAGTCCCAATTGAAGATTATATGAAGAAGTCGATGGGTAGATGGAGGAACACACTTGAGGCACAAGAAATCGATTTCCTTGGGCAGTTCGAATTTCCAGAGGGTAACAACCAAAAGATTTTGAGCCAGAGAAGGGATGCAGTGACAGAGAGGGGTAGAGACAGTGTGTCTGGACGAATTTCTTCTAGTTTCAAAGAGTCAGAAAGAGGAGGCCGAGATTTTCTCTAGGAGGTTGTGCAGAGCCTCTAGAGGGTTATTCGATCCAGTTGAAGAGGAAGACGTTTTCAGTTCCAGAGGTAGGGAAAATTTTCCGGAGGGTCAGAGAAGCATTTTTCCATTCAGCAGCAGGTAGCATGGCTAAATTGGTGTTGATTTGGGGTAGCATCAGATGTGCTTTAGCCATGAAACTTGGTGGAGAGGCTAAAGCACATGAGATCTCCAAGACCTGGAAAGGGTTTGGGCAAATTCTAACTGATTTGGGAGATATTAAAATAATTAATATTTTTAATGGAGTTCCTAAGTCTAAACTTAGAAAAAAAATAGTAATGGGTATTAATATAAAATTGGGTTAGAATGTTCCAATGGATAAGTATCAAGCCAAATCTAATCTTAACCGTTGATTAGAGATTTAATCTCGTCCGTTGAAGGACCAACGAGAAAAGTATAAGAAGAGGCTTGAGGGTCAGTTGGAGAATACACCAGAGTGATCAGTCGTTCATTTTGCTAGAGCGTGGCTAAGTTGAATCAGTGATCAGCAGTGAGGGGTAGTGAGTATGAAGCAGAGACAGTCTCGAGAGACCAGCGCAAAAGTAGAGAGAGCGAGAGCAGCAGCCAGTCCAAGCCACGCAGAGCCTAGCAGAGTCAGTGCAAAGGTCAGAGGGACTTTGTCATCCACGCAGAGGCTGTTGGAGTGACGTAGAGGGTCCCAGAGGCTACGCAGTGCCTCAGAGGGCTGACGTAGAGGCCAGAAGGGCCAGCGCTGAGCTTCAATTGTGCCGGAGAGGTTTTGCGGGACATGTTTTCTGAATACTAGTTTCCAAATATAGAGCCATTGTTGCTGTGTATTTTTTTCTTTGTCGGGTGAGTCAATTATGCACCCTGTTGTACTCAGAAAGACTTCATAATAATATAACCCTTAGAATAGTTGCACCGGTTTTACCGCATTGGCTTTTTCTGGGGAGATTTGTCCAAAAATAACGATGTCATTTGTGTGCTTGTTTTTCTTTCAGATGATGATCTGTAGATGTTGTGACTGTATTGTGTTTATTTTGGTATTTAAATGTATTAAATAACTTGTTCGGATTTAAACAAGTAGAAGAAATAAACCATCAGAATACAGAATAATTTTCTAATGGATAGACTTAGAAAATTCAACATGGTATCAGAGTGTGGTTATAGATCACAAGAGAGCTGAAGGCATCAGCTAAGTAGAGCATTTGCAGGAGAATCAGTTGTCTCGAGTGACAATATTTGATCCTTGCAGAAGCGACAGAGGAAGGGTTGACGCAAAGGTACTGCATCATTAGTCTGGGCCAGAGAGAGGCCAATGCAGAGGTTGAGGAGGGCAGAAACAGGCTCACACAGAGGCTAGGAGGGCTGACGTAGTTGGCTAAGGGCATTGTTTTGTTAGAGGCTCAGTCCTTCAGTTGCTGGGACGAAGGAAGCTGTGGGCAATTGTGAGATCGAAGCTGGTGGGGTATAGTGGTCAGAACAATACCTAACAGGGCAAGACCAAGGTAGAGGGAGTTGTTGCCAAGCCGGATTTCTAGTCAAGGAATCTGGATCAGTGTTGTAGTTGCACAAATGATTGGAGAGGGGCAACTTGACGTTGGTGGAAGGATTTCCAAGAGGGAAAATGGGACTCAGAGGGAGTCTAGCAGAGAACTTCCAGACAAGAAGTAGAGAGACTCAATAGGAGTCAAATCGAGAACTTCTAGATAGGAAGTAAAGAGACCTAGTAGGAGTTGAACAGAGGACTTCCAGGAGGGAAGTAGAGAGACTCGAAGGAGTCGACAGAAGAGTAGCAAGATGGCCATGAATCGGCTGAGAGATCAGCATAGGCTGGACGGAGCGTCCAACTTTGTGGTCCGGAAGGCCTGTATCTTGTCCATTCTAGATAAACATCACATCAAGGGATTCGCCTTGAGAGTAATGGCTATCCCAGTTGACCCAGTAGCTAATGAAAGTTACGAGGAGGCAATGGCTAAGGCAAAGTGCATCATCCTTGATGGGGTCAAGGATCATGTGGTCCAACATATTGCTGAGAAGGAAATGACAAAGGAGATGTGGGAGACTTTGAAGACATTGTACTAGCATAATTTCGTGCAGAGGAAGATGCTCCTTGAGAATCTGCTAAGGTCATACCAAATGCATAAGGGAGAGCAGATAGATCACTTCCTCAGCAGGTTACAGGAGATCTGGGACCAACTGACTTCCATAGGGGCCACGTCGGATCAGGATTTGATGGTAAGGACTGCACTTAACGCAGTCTTTGAGGAGTGGGAGATATTTTTCCAGAGCATACTGGGCAGGGTGAGTCTTCCAGATTGGGAAGAACTATGGGCGGCTCTTCGTCAAGAAGATATCAGACGGCTAACCAAGATGGGAGGTAGCAACAAAGGCGTCTAGATCAAGAAGGATGAGAAAGAGGATGCAGCTCTAGCATCTGCAGGAAAGAAGGAGAAGAGGAAGAAGAGTAAGGGAGAGGCTTCTAACTCGAAGGCAGTGTTGTCGCGCAGATTGACACGACAACGCTCAGACCGGGGGCTGTCACTCTGATCCCCGATCCCTCCGTTTAAGCCTGTCTCCCGCGGCTGAGGGGGGTAGACCCTGAACAGAGAACGACGACCAACTGCGAACCAGTTGATTGGGAGACACGAGACACGATAAGACAAACACTAGATAATTTCGACTTTAGCAGACCAGTGCCTTAAATTGATTGAAACATGAAACGAGAACAATACTCTTAGAATAACCAAAACGATATCCAGCAACTGAAGAATTTTAAAATGAGTGCTAACCATTAACTAGATATCATATTCGTATCTCGACTTGAAATTCAGCGTGAAAGAGATAGCACGAAAACGACTGAATCTGACAAAAGATAATTTTCCACGAAATTTTTATATTTTTTGACAAAAATAAAACAAAAATTTAATCCTAAGAAAAATAAAATCTCAAAACCCTAAAAAATAACTCTAAACCCTAACTATTACCCTTTGGGAAATTTTTTGATTTTTTGTTGTTGTTGTTGTTGTTGTTGTTGTTTATTTTTAATTTTTTATTAAATAAAAATAAAAAAGAAAAGGAAAATTAGTCTAAATATAAAATCAAACCCTAAAAAAAAAATCAAAACAAGAAACTAAAAGTTAATCCCCTTTTTTACCTTTTTTATTTTTATTTTTAAATGAAATCTAAAAAAAAAATTAATTTAGATCTAACGAATCTACAATACATACATTTAATCAAAATAAATTAAAAAAAAAATGACTAAACTAAAAAAAAGAAAAATCGATTTGTATTAAACCTACACAAAACTAATTTTTAAATCTATTTAAAATCAAATTAAAAATAAAAGACTAAGAAAAATAACCATACGAAACCTACGCATATATATACATATGAAAATTAAATTTAAAAAAAAAGAAACGATAAACCTATCGAAAATTAAACGATACCTACGCATATATCCGTGACCCAATGAAACGACCTCAAACTAACTACCCACGCCAAAACAGATCAACGCATATATTTCTTGAGTATTATACTTACCTTACCTCACACGCAGAAGAAGAACTGAAATCGGAGCTTTCGCTTGGTACTTCGGCGGAAAACTTACTCGCAGGCTGTTCGACCCTTCACGCGTATGCTTTGTATGGCGTTTTGCTTCACAGGTTCTTCGATGGTGGGCAGCGGAAAGCAGATTACAGGCTGGAGCAGGTTTTTGATATCGTATGCATGAAACCCTTCACGATTTAGATTTGTCGTTTTGTTTTTCTTTTTATGTTTGCAGGTATGACGTGGAGAATATGGTGGGAGAGCCGTGCAGCAGCGTAAATGGAAAGCCGAATCGATGGAGGGAGCTGGGGATCAGGCGGAGGTTTTGACGGCGGAAGAGAGCAGGTTCCAGAACTCAAAACGAGAACCAGGCATAGCTGCCAGTTAATACGCAGAATAGCCAACCTCACGCATTCGAAAATCAATTTTCTTTGCAATGGAACCGAGGAATATCGACCCAAAAAAAAAATCGATTTATTCTTTCATCTCTGCGGATTTTGAGTATTTTTGTCAGGCAGAGAACGCGTGAAATGGGACGGATTTGCCAGAATAAACCAGATCGATTTCTCCTTCAGGTTATACGCCTCAAACAAATTTTACCGAGCCACGAAACGATACTTGATTTCCTGAATTATGTCAAACCTGATGCCCACGAAAAATTTGAACTGATATTATGCTTGCAGCAGATGAGGTGGACACGACAGCCAGCAGATGGGAACCTGTAGATCGATCTGAAAACAAAATTTAAAATTTCGGCTCTACAAAGCTAGATATATCAATAATTTACAGTAATATTTCTCAAAATATCAGAAATTTGAACTTCACTGTGCACATAAAGACAGTCTCTCAATGTAAAACACGAAATAAAATCTTAAAAGATTAACCCGGGGCCAATCAGCTGGGCTCTGCACAGAAAAGCTTGAGGGAGTTGGCTGGTTCAACCCAGAACTTCCCCAAACGCCCACAAATAACCTTCACCTAAAGATTTCCCTGCACACCTCAATCGAACATCAGCAAGGAGGGCAAGAAATGTTGCCAAATTTCAAGAAATAATGGAGATACCTGCCATTATTCCAAAAAAACCTACAACATTGAAACCCTAGCACGTGAGCAAGATACCTGTACTCACAATGCTCTGAAAACCATCTATTATTAACTGTTGAAAACTGAAATATGTAGAAAAACAAACATGTCACAGCAATTCCAGAGAGTAACACCAGCCAGTTTTGGACCCCAAAGTCTTTTTATTAACCAGAAAATCAGATTACAAGAGAGCTTTTTTCAGTACCGACTCACAGATCAGATGATCTAAAATGACCACCTAAGACCCTATATAAAGGAAACGATCCCAACGGCTAGTTCGAGTGATCCATGTTGAAATGATCTCGACCGTTGATGAGGATCAAGACATCTCTTGATCTCATCCGTCGATTTATTTTTTTAAAAAGATATTTTGCACGCATCACAAAAATATTATTATTTTATTATTTAGGGTTTT
>APFE031523802.1:141273-164525 GCA_000404065.3 Pinus taeda | reverse complement strand
ACCCTTCCCCCGTTGAGGGGTACTTAATGGACATGTAAATCGGAGAGTCCCGCCCCAGCCTACAAAAAAAAAAAATTATAAGACTGGGTTATAATGTTCCAAAGGATAAGGATCAAGCGAAATGTAATCTGAGTCGTTGATTAGAGATTTATTATTATCCGTTGAAGGACCAACGAGAAAAGTATAAGAAGAGGCTCGAGGGTCATTTGGAGAATACACCAGAGTGATTAGTCATTCATTTTGCTAGAGCGGGGTTGCTAAGCAAAGTTGAATCAGTGATCAACAATGAAGGGTAGTGAGTACGAGGTAGAGAGGCAAAGACCGTACTGAGAGACCAACGCAGAAGCAGAGAGAGCGAGACCAGCAGCCAGTCCAAGCTACGCAGAGCCCAACAGAGTCATCACAGAGGTCAGAGGGACTGTGTCATCCACACAGAGGTTGCTGGAGTGACGCAGTGGGTCCCAGAGGCTACGCAATGCCTAAGAGGGCTGACGCAGAGGGTCCTGGGGTTGACGCAGGTTAGCAGGAGGTTGACACAAAAGCTAGAAGGGCAAGCGCTGAGCTTTAGTTGTGTGGGAGAGGGTTTCGTGGGATAGGTTTTATAAATACATGTTTCCGAATATAGAGGTATTGCTGCCATGTATTTTTTTCTCTGTCGGGTGAGCCAGTTAGGCACCCTGTTGTACTCAGAAAGACTGCATAATAATATAACCCTTAGAATAGCTACATTGGTTTTCCCGCATTGGGTTTTTCTGGGAACATTTGTCCAAAAATAACGGTGTCACTTGTGTGTTTGTTTTTTTCATCTGATGATCTGTAGATGTTGTGACTGTCTTGTCTTTATTTTGGTATTTAAATGTATTAAATATCTTGTTCAAATTTAAACAAGTAGAAGAAATAAACCAACTAAATACAGATTAATTTTCTAACAGATAGACTTAGAAAATTCAACAATTGGTAGTTGACTCAAGCAAAGAATTTGAGGGACTGCACTAGGATGAACCATGGCTTGTGCAGAGTTGGTTGGACGATGTAATATCCCAAATGGGATATTTTGCTAATTATTCAGAAATTTAACTCAACAAAAATTTCAACATAAAATTACTATTCAATTAACAAGAGATTGCCATGTAAAATATAAGAAGTAGAGTGCATGCAATTCAATAACACAATGAGTAGAAAGAATCTCATCTTTCATTATAATAAATAAGTGAAAGAGTGCACATATTGATATAACTGAAATAACTAAGATAGATAATTTGGTATCCAAAACTAATTTGCTCCACTGCTGAATCGACCCTCCCAAAACTGAACTGAAGTCAATCACTGCACCTTTGAATTTTGGTTGAATCCACCAAGGAGATGAGGTGGGTTTTCATCCACCTTCACCAAAATAATCCAAGGGTTTCCGTCCTGGGGGTATTGCTGAAGTAGAGAACCAAGATCTCAAACCTCTCCATAAGAAGAAAATACAAATCCAAAATTTCCTCTAATGGCCTCCTCTTTTTATAAATCTGATGGACCCCTCTAGAACCTCCTTTTGTTTTTTTAATCATGGAGAAACTTTACCTCTTTTTATTTCAATTAAAATACTATTTTTAATGTGGAAAAATGGTAAATTGGCCACCATGCCTCCCCAGGTGACTGAAAATCACTTCTAACCATCGCATCCTGTAGATCTCCTCATTCCAGTTCTAACGAACTATTACACTAAGGTGTTCTGTTGAGTATTCACCTTAAGTGTAATTAATTGAGTTAGGCTTCTCGAAAGTTGTCGGAATGCAGTGGAATGAAAGGAAATTTGTGAAAATGATGGAATATGCCAAGTGAATGCCATCGGATCCCATAGGAGCTCCTCAAAACTCCATGAAACATATCCAAAAGTCCCTGGGCCCGTTGATGAAGTAACCCTGCACTTGTGACTGACTTGCCTCGAACCCTAAAAGTCCATCTATAAGGAACACCATAAAAAGGAACATCACAAATCCTTCTACCACAAGATTGCTTGCCCTCAAGCAATCTAAACTTGTGGACCAATCTGGTGGTCCAATGCAACTGAGGCCCAATGCCCGAACCCCATACAAACCACTGGATGATGCTATGCCTCTGTGTTAACCCACCATGAACAAACCCCTCAACGTCTGGATCCCAGACTAATCTCTCATTGAACCTGTCATCAACAAATCCTCCTGGATCCCAATGCCATCAGTAATAAGCATCAATGCTCCATGGCCCCTGTTGTGCTATAGCTCCAACTGTGAATGCTTTCCCATCAACTGCATACCTACTCATTACCTCTCTCCAGTCCAACCCCTGACTCAATATAATGCCAACCCCACTCTCCTGATGCTGGGATGGAATGTTAAAGAGTTGTCGACTTGTATCCCACTGTCAACTGGGGCATGTAGTATCCGACATGTCTAACGGTCCCTACTCTACTACACCCCTGACTAAGAATATCGTACCATCAATAAGATACCAACTCATGATCTCTCGCTAATCCAATGCATGGAGACTTGTGTAAGGAGCAAGTCTACTCGGCTGGTATGGGTCCCTGCTCAACCCAGGATGCTCTGCTTGGTCAATCAACAAGATATATCTAAGGAAACCTACCTCTCTCCCTGTAATAGGTACAAGTGGCCAAACTGTGCTAGACGCCCTGTCTATATACTCCTAGAGAGCGTTGCTGCCTGGAAACATCATAGCTCTAGTGGCTGCCATTGCACTTGTTGGCACCTCATCAACGAGTAGGCTCAAAGATGGATGCACCATCATCTGTAAAAGATCCTCTCTCATCTATCCGGAAAATCCATGCTCCTTTAGTCGACTAACCTCTTGCAAAACTATCCTATCAACCTCTAGCACCTCCTGAGGACAAGTGTGCAAATATGGCCACCTTGGTACCGGTTTGTACATTTGTCTCCTCCACATCAATGGTTGACCCCAAGGGTGACTTCTCATCCTCCTCCATCACAGGCTCAATATGAACCTCCAACTGGCTCTCTCCAAAGGGCTCGTCATGCATATTGTGCATATCATCCTCTTCAACTGACTCATGCTCCACCATATGCTGCTCATGATGAATCATCACTGGTGACTCATCATTCTGAATGTCTCCCATAGGGTCCACTAATTGCTCACCATATACACCAGAATATAAGTCTGGCTTGTTGTAAACAACTCCACATGACTGCTCATGCTCCCTAGGGGCATTCTCGTATGACCCCATGGACTCATCCAAAGAAGAATCCTCATCCTGAAGGACAAAAGGAATATTCTCCTGCTCTATCTTTGCCATCTCTTTTGCATTTCTCAAGCATTAGTGGTAAGGTCCCCAAAGTCCCTTGCAGATGAAGCAAAGTTCTTCCTCAACTCATTCTTGCTGAATGATCCACCAAACCTGAGCAACTCCTCCCTGGTTAATTGTCTTCTAAACAACCCAATGTTCTGCTCAACCAACCTTTCGGCTAGTTCATAAGCAGCAGGTGAGACCATTTGTTCTCTCTTCCAAATGGTCAACAATCTAGACGACAACCTCTTGCAAATGGCATTATAGCCTCCCACACATGAGGACAAAATGCACTGCATGTGTGTTATGACTGTGTCAAGATAATGTTTCCTAATGTTGAAGAAGCATTGGAACATCTACAAGATCAAGTCATCACACTCCAACTCAAACATGAGGTCATAAGATCTAATCAAGGCCATGATTTCTAGAATCTCTAGCCTCTTCCCAAAGATAGGGCCCTCACTGTTACCTAGACCCTGAAAGGTCTCCATTATCAGTCTAAAGAGTCTCCTCATAATGTCATCATTGTAAGGAGGTATAGGTGTGGTCAGCATCATGATACTACTAAGACAAGAGGCAACTGGAAGTTTGACTCCTATACAAGGATGTTCCAAAAATTTTTGTTGTATGAGGGAAATCATGGTTGGTTTTAGAGCCCAAATCAAGCTCTTTCCATCTGACTGATGTACCTTGGAGAGGAGTGAAGCAAGTTCTTCTAGTTTGAGAAGGCCTTTTGTTGTAACCCCCATACATCTCAAATTTGTTCCAAGTGCATAAATTTTGGGCCCTGTTGTCACACAGAGTGTCTAAGCACTGCGACAACGCTCAAAGTAAGGGTTGTCACTCTTGATCCTTACTCCATTTAGACTCTCTCCTAGGCAAGTCAAGAGAGGTAGTCCCTAAGGTAAATGGATGAGAAAGCCGGTGGAACACAGGTTTTAGGAGATTTTAATGATGAACAACTTGACAAATGTAAATGAATTTTGATTAACTCAGATAAATAGATTAAATGCTAATGTAACCAAGACACGACCACAAGATATAAACAATTATAGACCAGTGCCTTCATTTGAATTAACCACAGATTAAGTAAAACAAGTTATCCAGAACAATTTTCCAATATGTGACGAATAATGACAATCATGAATAATCAATATAAACGCCCAAAACTGTATCACACAAGATGATTCCAGATTTCAAATAATTTTCACCTAATGGCCCAAATCTAGATTCAATCAACTTTCTCCTATAGCTAATATGTTTAAAACATTTATCACATCTTAGAGAAATATCAAAATGCATTCAATCACCAAATAATACTAAAGAACTTTAAATTTAAATTTTAATCATTCCTTAGGCAATAACTTCAATGTGATGAATAAAGAAGTGAAACTGAATCAAAGGGTTAAAATTTTAAGATTTTAAGCGGCCATAGGCCACAGTAAAATAAATGATGTAAAAGTGAAAATCACTTAAATTATTTGAACTCCTTAGTCACAAAATTTTAAGTTTTTTTTTTTTAATAATTTTTTAATTTTTTAAGAACTTTTTAAGATTTTTAAAGATTTTAGATTTTTTTTTTAATGTTTTTTTCAAATAAAAAAAATAATTTAAAATCATAAGTTAATAATAAAATTAAAAAAGGTGAAGAAATGAATCAAAATTAAAAAAGGGTCAAAATTTAAAAAAAATAAAAATGAAAACAAAATCGAAATTTTCTTTTGTTAATTTTTAACTTCTAATAAATCTAACGTAAGTTTTATTTAAATGAAAAAAAGGCACTAAGCTAAACCCTAACAATAAAAAGAACTATCTAAATAAAAAAAAGAAATGCCTAATCTAACTTAACGCATACATAGAAAATAAAAACAAAATCAAATGTTATTGTGATTGCAGGTTAGGTTGAAGGAGATCAACTTGATGGCGGAGGAGAATAGATGCAAGATTGCGTGGAGGGAGAAAGGGATGGGGCTGCAATGAAGGTAGAAAATACAGCGTGAAAGGGACAACTCAACGAATGAGATGCGTAGGGCGTTGCAATGAAAAACACGTGAAGAATTTCGAGGGTGAAGAGAAAGGGAGTGCGTAGACAATGAAGGAAGCTGCGTTTGAGGGTTTGCTATGATGGGCAGATGGAGGAAAGGATAAACGACAATGGGATGCTTTGGAAGCGGAGGGGTTGTAGGTTGGAGGGCTGCGGATTTGATGAATGCAGGAGGAAAAACACAACAAGGAAAAGCTGCGGTAGAAGGGCTTCTAAAAAAATTTCAAAATGCACAATGAATCCTAATTAAAAAACCAGGCAGCAAGTCAAAGAACCAGTCAGCAAAATGGTGGCCCAAAAACCCTTTAAAAAACTCTCCAAAAATCTTAATTAAAATATGAATCCACTTGGTTCAAATTTAACAGTGAAACCCTTAAAAAATTTCCAAATTTGAATTTAAATTTAAACCTCTAGATTGCAAAATGTCTGAATAAAATCCATGCAAAAATGATGTTGATGAACCCTAGAGATCCAAATCTTACCCTCTAGGGCTTATATTTGGACTCTGCACAGTTTTCTGCTTCAGATCTGCAGCTGCAGGACAACAAGAAACACCCAAACAATATATACAATGACCCAAAAAACTAAAACTCAAAAATCCCAAATCAAAAAAGCAAAAGAATTTTATAGATCTATGTACATGAATGGCAGATCTATTAGATCTAGAGAGTATGAGTCTAACTCCGCTCCCAGATATGATAATCTGAGGCTCTCAACAGCGAGATCTATCAATCTAGCACTAAAAGAAATTTAGAGGTACTGAGCTCAAAAACCCTTCATGCATCACCCATAAAAGATATCTTATGATAAGCTCGGGATCAAATTTAAGCTGGGCTCCTTATAAAACACATATCGGGAGTTGGTTGGTTCAACCGAAACTTCCCCGAATGCTCGTTGATCTAAAAATCAAGAATTTCCTGCAAAACTCAATTCAACCATCAACATAAAGCAAAAAAATGATAATAAAATTAAGATAAATAGAGATACCTGCTATTATATTCAAAACTTAAATTATCATTCAAACCCCAGTGACTGAGCAAGATACCTGTACTCAAATAACTCTTCAGAAAGCTATCATCAATGGCTAAAAAGAAATCTATGCATGAAAATGACACATCTTACAGTATTGCCACGAAGAGTAACACCAGTAGAAATTAACCCCAAAGTTTTTCTTGATTGCTCATAAAAAAATTTACAAGAGAGCTTTTTGCTTAGTACAAGATCTAGAGATCGGATGAATTGACTGACAAATGACCTCCTATTTAAAGATAAATCCTCCAACGGCTAGTTCGAGTGATCCTCGTCAAAGAAATCTTGACCGTTGATGAGGATTAAAATTTATTTTAATCGCATATGTCGAAATTTTAAATTATTGAGGAAATTCGAATTTTTTAATTAAACGAATTTTAATTAATTCAAAATTAAATTTTTGAATTAATTTCTTCAAAATTTTGACTTTTACTTAACTCCAGGGACCAAAGGCTTAAAATTTAGCAAAATAATTAATTTAACTTTGTCTTTGGACCTCTTAAAATTTAATTTTTAAGGACCGACAAATTTTTCTTTTGGAGAATTTAAATTTACCTAGGCCTTAGAATTAATTAAATTTCTGGCTTAGAATTTTAATTAATTTTGGCCAGAAAATTCAATTAATTAACCTATGAGGGGATAAATTATTTTTCTAACCCTCAAGACACTTTACATTATGATTTTTATATTTTTTACATTCCAAGGGGGAAAACCCATTTGCAAAAGACCCTCACAAACTACCCAGTTCTGCAACACTAATATAATCTAGCAGATCAAGCAATTTGTAATAAAATAACCTAACCAAATAGTTAGGATTTTTCCAAATCACTTTTACATAGACTCAATCTAGAACACTAGGATTCCCCTAAGATCCCAGTGACAAAATCCATTCCGGCTTTGGGGTAAAGCTGAAGGAAAACTCTACCGACCATCTGAGAATGGATCAGTGAGACAAAAAAAACCTCCCGGAATGTAGATTTTCACCAGAAAAGTAGGTTTACCTAGGTAATTACATACACAAGACTATCTGCTCAGATTATTTACATTATACACATGCAGAGTGGGTTTATATCATAAGATGATGATCAAGCTGATCATGATAGCTAGACGGCACGAACACATCAATCAGGCACTATCCCTTTTGCGAAAAAAGGGGTGTACTGCTATGGGTTGTTGACATGTAGTGGTCAACATCTAGCTCTACTTAGGGACACATTGCTGCACTGGAGGAATGTGAGAATCCAGAATCTGCATCCACGCAACACACAACATAACATAAGTAGCATCCATCCAAAAAGCATCATATAACATTAAGCATAGGAAAGATATAAGCTCTTCATTTATTAACTAGTCTAATAACATGAAAAACACAAATCTAACTACAAAATGAAATACGGAAATAACAAGGCATAAGGTTAGAAATACAATACAAAGATGGTCCATGGCATCAAATGCATTCAATATAGTGCATACTAAGCATTTGCCTGCTTTCAGGCAAATCTGTCGCCTGTTTCTCGGATGTGCCTTGTCTAATTCTGCATATGGTAGGACTTTTTCCTATTTGAAAATCGAGTTGTTCGTGATCATCTGATGCATCAAATCGATTTCTCATTCTCTTTTTCTTGTGCTTTTTCTTTGTGGTAGGCTGTATCACTGATGATGTGAAAAATTCTGCTTCAAAACTCTCAAATGAAGTAAGTAAGATATGCGTGACATGTCTTTCTTCATTTTGCATCTGCTCTGTCAAGAATGATGGATTAGTGGCACAGGTGTCATGAGTAATAACTTGACCTTTTTAAATTTCTTCTTTGATCATGTCATTCTTAGTTAAATCTTCGTTAATGAAGTTAGTCTCCTTCTAGGGATATTCACAACAAGGTGGGACCTGTGATTTTCTCTCTTCCAGCCTCTTATGTAATGAACCCATTTCTCTGGCATGTCTTACTATTAACTTTGCTTGATTGAGTTCAGTTTTCACGAATCTTTTTTGTAGAGTGACATGATTAGCTTGCATAGCCTCTATTTGATTCTGAATAATGGGCATCTGATTAGAATTTACATTATTTTTATTCTTTTTTCGATGATCTGTATTCCATTTGTATTTATGACACAGGGTACTTGCTTTTCTTCTACAACCAATAATTTATTCTGAAGAGATATTTGACCAACTTCCATGTCCTTTATAATTTTATTATTTTTTGCTTTCATGCCCATGAAACAGTTTTGCATATAGTTTACCTCTTTCTTATGCTCTGCTTGCATAGTAACTAACTAATTATTATAATTGAAACTCATGATGGCCATTTCTTCATCCATAGTTGACACTTTGTTCTGAATCAAACTTATTTCTTCTTGATAACTTGCTTCTATGGCAGTCACTTGATTTGAATGATTGAATTCCATGATCGTCATCTTTTCCTCTAGGACTAATAACTTGCTTTGCATAGAATTAATTTCCCTGTCATGATTAGATTTCATGGTTTCCATTTCCTTAGTGTGTTGACTCTGCATGTCGGTTACGTGATCAGAGTGTTTAATTTTCATGATTTCCATCTCCTTATCGCGTTTTTCCAGGTGGGTGTACAAAGTCCTCATATCCTTGACGTAATCGGTTACAAATTTTTCTTGATTAAGCTCCATATTTTTTACCAGCTGCTTTTGAATGAACTGCATGTCTTTAACCAACTGCTTTAGTTCTTCTATAAGATGCTTATCATTCTCCCTTTCACTGTCGACACTGATTTGATAACTTGTTCCTGCTTTCCCACTATCATGGATTCGTCTTGCAACGGTACAAGTGGATGGCACATTCTGATATGGAGAACTGTCTTGAAATTTTTCATTGACAGCTGGATCCTTTACAAGATCTTTTTACTAATGCAAGAGTCGAACCTTCCATTCATTAATCAAGAAATATGATACATAGAGTTACAACTTACAACACAACCTTCAAGGTCAAAGACCAAGGAAAAGGACCGAAACAAATCTTTTCCTTACTTCTAACCATCAAACTTAACCATTCTAAAGCCGAAAGATAAAAGAAAAACGACAAGGTTTTTTAAGAACCCAAAGCGAACTACAAGACGAGGAGGCTCCAACGCCCGAGAACACAATCCATGCAAAGCCCTCTCGGGAAAGACAAAACGGTTCAAGAACTCATTGCCGCGCTACAAGCTCGAACGTCAGGGACCACAAAATTGCTCGGATGATCGAAACCGTTGAAACCCCCCGGGCCATCCGACGGATGATAATAATTTCGCACCAGCCAACAAGCCCGGAAGATATCTCGCGATGAGGGCAGTTTTTCCCCCGAGCCCACCGCCACGTGGAACTCACCGATTGTGATTGCATCCGAACGGTGAAAACCATTTATCGTCTGAATGGGCCGCGAAAACCACTACCGCACCGCGAATCTGCTCGTCCCCTCCGGACAGTCGGATGGCTTGGCAAAAAATGGACGAATGTGCTTGATATCGCTCTACCATAATTCGTCGAACTTTAAGGTGTGATGGGGGTGGTTTTCAAATCCAGGATCCTTTACAAGATCACTTTCATTCTGTTGCATAATTTTAGGGGCACAAGGCAAGCTACCTCGATCAGCATATTTATCTGTAAAAACATTGACAATGTCTTGTAAAGAAGCGAATGAATCTTCAAGACAATTATTAAACCAATTCAAAGCATCACCTTTTAAAGAAAAGGCAGATAGACGCATTTTGACATCTTCATGATTATACTGGGGAGAACTACAATATTTGATTATTGTATGAGAAACCCTGCGTAGATGCTTTATAATAGTGACTGAATCACCACCGGAGAACAGAGGCAATTTTTGAATGGCCGCTTTCGGTATATCATGGAGAAAATCAGTAAAGTGAGACGGGGTAAATGAGTCATCCATGATGACTTGCTTGAAGGGATAAGGAGGGACCAAATGGATGCTAGAGAGAGAGACCCCTGCTCAAGAAAATCAAAAGATCCACGAGAAGTGAGCTTCTAGTAGAAATTCTTGTAAGAAATGAAAGAAGTGGAGTCGCCACTTGAACATGAGTCTAGCTCTAGGATCTAAAAGGAAAACAACTGGATATAAGGGAGGGTTTCTTGTTTGAGAAATAATAAATGAAAAAAGTGGAGTCGCCACCCAAACAAGAAACAAACCGAAATGTCCAGGTGCTAAAAGTGCAGATGAAAACGATTAATGAGATGATGAAAGATAGGGCGATGAAAATATCAAATGACGCCAGGAAATGTTGTCCCCGACTAAAATGAACAATAAAAATATGAAAGATGAAGAAATGTCGTTGAGAAACTGAGAATAAATGTCCTCGATAACAGCGCCAAAAAATGTTGTCGTTGTCAGCTCAAATGAAAAGATGAGAAATGAGAAGAATGATGACGAAATGTCGTTGAAATGCCGAGAATAAAATATCGCTAGCAGCGGCGCCACAAAATGTTGTCGCACAAAGTGTCTACGCACTGCGACAACGCTCAGAGTAAGGGTTGTCACTCTTGATCCTTACTCACTTCGTTTAGACTCTCTTCTAGGCAAGTCAAGGGGCTTAGTCCCTAAGGTAAATGGATGAGAAAGCCGGTGGAACACGAGTTCTAGGCGATTTTAATGATGAACAACTTGACGAATGTAAATTAATCTTAATTAACTCAGATGAATCGATCAAACGCTAATGTAACCAAGACATGACCACAAGATATAAATAATTATAGACCAGTGCCTTCAATTTGAATTAACCATAGATTAAGTAAAATAAGTTATCCAGAATAATTTTCCAATATGTGACGAATAATGACAATCATGAATAATCAATATAAATGCCCAAAACTGTATCGCGCAAGATGATTCTAGATTTAAAATGATTTTCACTTAATGGCCCAAATTTAGATTCAATCAACTTTCTCCTATAGCCAATATGTTTAAAACATTTATCGCACCTAAGAGAAATATCAAAATGCATTCAATCACCAAATAATACTAAGGAACTTTAAATTTTAATTTTAATTATTCCTTAGGCAATAACTTCAATGTGATGAATAAAGAAGTCAAACTGAATCAAAGGGTTACAATTTTAAGATTTTAATGGGCCATAGGCCACATTAAAATAAATGATGTAAAAGTGCAAATCCCTTAAATTATTTTAACTCCTTAGTCACAAATTTTAAGATTTTTTAATTTTTAATTTTTAAATTTTTTTTT
This sequence comes from Pinus taeda, assembly GCA_000404065.3. NCBI lineage: Eukaryota > Viridiplantae > Streptophyta > Pinopsida > Pinales > Pinaceae > Pinus > Pinus taeda. The sequence continues at coordinate 152,954 of APFE031523802.1, read as the reverse complement.
AAAGAACTTTTTTAAGATTTTAAATTTTTAGGATTTTAAGATTTTTTTTTTTAGTGTTTTTTTCAAAAAAAAAAAAAAAATTTTAAAATCATAAGTTAATAATAAAAAAAGGTGAAGAAATGAAATCAAAATAAAAAAGGGTCAAAATTAAAAAAAAATAAAAATGAAAACAAAATCGAAATTTTCTTTCGTTAATTTTTAACTTCTAATAAATCTAACGTGAGTTTTATTTAAATGAAAAAAAGAAGGCACTAACCTAAACCCTAACAATAAAAAGAACTAACTAAATAAAAAAAAGAAATACCAAACCTAACTTAACACATACATAGAAAATTAAAACAAAATCGAATGTTCTTGTGACTGCACGTTAGGCGGAAGGAGATTAGCTTGACAACGGAGGAGAATAGACGCAGGTTTGCATGGAGGGAGAAAAGCATGGGGATTACGATGAGGGCAAAAGATACAGCGTGAAAGGGAAATCGAATGTTCTTGTGACTGCACGTTAGGCGGAAGGAGATCAACATTACAGCGGAGGAGAATAGACGCAGGTTTGCGTGGAGGGAGAAAGGGATGGGGACTGCCATGAGGGCAAAAGATACAGCGTGAAAGGGACGGATGAGTGAATGAGATGTGTAGGGCGCTGCAATGAAAAACACGTGAAGACTTTTGAGGGTGAAGAGAAAGGGAGTGCGTAGACAATGAAGGAAGCTGCATTTGAGGGTTTGCGACAATGGGCAGATGGAGGAAAGGAAAAAAGGCAATGGGATGCTTTGGCAGCGGAGGGGTTGCAGGTTGGATTGTTGCAAATTTGATGAATGCAGGAGGAAAAATGCAGCAAGGAAAAGCTGTGGTAGAAGGGATTATAATTTTTTTTTGAAATGCACAATGAACCCTAAAAAAAAACCAGGTAGCGAATCAAAGAACCAATCAACAAAATAGTGGCCCAGAAACCCTTTAAAAAACTCTCCAGAAATCTTAATTAGAATATGAATCCACTTGCTTCAGATTTAACAGTGAAACCCTTAAAAAATCTCCAGATCTGAATTTAAATTTAAACCTCTGGACTACAAAATATCTGAATAAAACCCCTACAAAAATGATGTTGATGAACCCCCAGAGATCCAGATCTTACCCTCCAGGGCCTAGATCTGGACTCTGCACATTTTTCTGCTTCAGATCTGCAGTTGCAAGACAACAAGAAACACCCAAACGATATATACAATGACCCAAAAAACTAAAACCCAAAAAACTCAAGTCAGAAAACTAAAAGAATTTTACAGATTTATGCACATGAATATCAGATCTAGGGAGTGTGAGTCCAACTTCCCTCCTAGATCTGATAATTTGAGGCTCTTGATAGCGAGATCTATCGATTTAGCATTAATTTTTTTTTTTTGAAATTTAGAGGAGGTACTGAGCTCAAAACCCTTCATGCATCACCCATAAAAAAATCTTATAATAAGCCCAGGATCTAATTTAAGCTGGGCTTCTTAGAAAACACATATCGGGAGTTGGATGGTTCAACTGAAAACTTCCCCAAATGCCCGACGATTTAAAAATCAAGACTTTCCTGCAAAACTCAATTCAACCATCAACATAGAACGAAAAAATAATAATAAAGTTAAGATAAATAGAGATACCTGCTATTATATTCAAAACTTAAATTATTACTCAAACCCTAGTGACTGAGCAAGATACCTGTACTCAAATCACTCTTTAGAAAGCTATCATCAATGGCTAAAAAAAAATCTATGCATGAAAATGACACATCTTACAGTATTTCCACTAAGAGTAACACCAGTAGAAATTAACCTAAAAGTCTTTCTTTATTGTTCATAAAAAAATTACAAGAGAGCTTTTCGCTTAGTACACGATCCAGAGATCGGATGAATTGACTGACAACTCCTATTTAAAGATAAATCTTCCAATGGCTAGTTCGAGTGATCCCCGTCAAAGCAATCTCGACTGTTGATGAGGATTAAAATTTCTTTTAATCTCATCCTTTGAAATTTTAAATTATTGAGGAAATTTGAAATTTTCAACTAAATGCATTTTAATTAATTCAAAAATTAAAATTTTAATTAATTTCCTCAAAATTTTGACTTTGACTTAACCTAGGGACGAAAGGCTTAAAATTTAACAAAATAATTAATTTACCTTAGTCCTTGGACCTCTTAAAATTTAATTTTCAAGGACCGACAAATTTTGCTTTTAGAGAATTTAAATTTACCTAGGACCTAGAATTAATTAAATTTTTGGCTTAGGATTTTAATTAATTTTGGCCAGAAAATTTAATTAATTAACCTATGAGGGGGTAATTATTTTTCCAACCCTCAAGACACTTTACATCATGATTTTTACATTTTTTACATCTTAAGGGAAAAAACCCATTTGCAAAAGACCCTCACAGACTACCCAGTTCTGCGACACAAATATAATCTAGTAGATCACACAATTTGTAATAAAATAACCTAACCAAATAGTTAGGATTATTCCCAAATCACTTTTACATAGACTCGATCTAGAACACGGGTACTCCCCTAAGATCCCAGTGACAAAATCCATTCCGGCTTTGGGGTAAGGCTAAAGGAAAACTCCGCTGACCATCCGAGAATGGATCGGTGAGACAAAAAACCTCCCGGAATGTTGATGATGATTGCAGATTGGGTTTACATTATAAGATGATCAAGTTGATGAAGATAGCTGGACGACACGAACACATCGATCAGGCACTATCCCTTTTGCGAAAAAGGGGTTGCACTTATATGGGTCGTTGACACGTAGTGGTCAACAGGCCCCAATTCTTGTTCTTCTTGTGGTTTTTCTTGCTGTAGCATAGAAAGTATTCCTTTGGAAACTGATTTGTTAATTGTTTTTGCTAGTTTATTGAGGGAATTTATGAAGTTTTGATCCATGTTTTAGTCCATTGATGTCAAGTACATCAAGTTGATTTCATACAAGACATTGACACAATAATGACCAAACAATGGGGGCATATAACTCAACAACTATACTCTGCCCTTGAACATATAAGACACCAATTACTAACCCTACTTAGCCAACATACCCTTTTACTAGCAAACCCAATACAGACACAATAGTAAACTTTTGTTGCAAGACTCTATCCTCTCCACATTCTGCCCCACATTTTGTACTAATGGCATTAAGGCTGATGGCAATGATTTGACACCACACACAATGGACAATAGTATAAAACAAAGTACTCTGGCCCTGGAAGCTACATACAATGCTAGCAACGCAATAATAAACCGACGGTCCTCAAAACCCAAGCAACTTACAATAGTTCACACAACAATAGTTTTGATCTCAAATATATGAAACAATTTTTTGCTCAACCAAATAACACGATCTCCTCCAATCTCTGTTCTCAAAACTAGCTTCTACATCAGGCTTACTCATTCAACATTATTTGGCAACAAGACAAGTACAAGGTCGGTTAATAGCAACAATATAGCAATACATGAAGATATAGCAAGGAAATACACCCTCAAACAATACTACTCTACTTTGCTTTTAAGGAAGGTTCTTGCTATAGGTGACACCCTTTAATCGATATGTAAAGAAACTTTGAGGGTTTTAAAACATAATAATTTGACATAATTCCATCGTTCTATACACAAATTTGCAACATGATCAGTAATCAAAGAAAGTCTCAAACCCAATACCTTTACTGTATGGAAATTCTCCAGAGGAAATTTATAGACTTGAGATAGCACCTGGTGAAATTGCCCTGGATTGCTGTAGTAGATCGAACTTCTTTTTCAAGGTTTGGGAAAATAAAATTTGTCTGAAGATTGGTTATTAACTAATGTATAACAGCAGGGAAGCCGCATGTGCAAGTCTCTCTGCTCTGAATCATTCAGTGACCCGACTTCTCAATAAGATATTCTAGCTGTGCCCGTCGACTCACGGTATCTAACGGCTGCATGAAACTACCCAAGACTTGGTTCTCTGCAGGTCTAGACTGATTGTATAGTTGCACAATCGTCCATTACCTGTGGCTCGACACCCTGTTATCACCACGAAATTTGTGTATCGACCCACAATGCATAGAGCAATTGGTGCATATTGACTGGCTTGATGTTAATGTGAAAGCTGGTTCAAAGAATGTCCACAAGCGCCAATCAATCTTAAATGTGACTCGACTCCTATTAGGCACATCGATCCGCCTTTGATAAAGTGGCCACCGTAGGAGCAATTCCGGTCTTGCATCAGTTAATTGGCTCATTTCTAGTTGTCACGATCACTTGCTCCTCGATTTAAATGCGATCTTCCACTATAGCTCTATTGAAACTTATGATCAAGCCACACTGCTTCCAAATATGGGGACATACTGCAGCTGTATTGCCCCACGCTGAACACAGTCTCTAATAAAGTGACATATGATATCAATGTGTTTCCACTGATCATGAAATACTGGATTCTCAGAGAGTTTGATACAACTCTGATTATCATAGTAAACCTTGGTTGCTTCCATCCTTTTTGTGAACAAACTCACAAGCAGTTTTCTAAGCTATATAGCTTCGCACGTAGCTATGTCAGCTGCCATATATTCATCTTCTGCTGAGCTCAGAGCTACCGACTTTTGCTTCTTGCTGTATCAAGATATCACACTTGATACAACATTGAAGAAATACCTAGAGGTACTTTTACGGTCTACTGAACTTCCTACCCAATTTGCATCTGTGAGCCCATTCAATCTGATGTCTTCCCCTTGGGAGTATTTCAACCCATATCTTATTGTTCCATGCACATATCTCAAAATGTGTTTAGCTGCTGCCCAACGCACTTTTTTGGTTCCACCATGATCTAACTAAGATTGTTGATAGCAAAGCAAATGTCTGGCCTAGTGTTGACCAAATACATGAGCGACCAATGAGTCATCTGTACAAGGTGGGGTCTACTTCCTTGTCTTCTGATGCATCTATTTTCTTCTAGTTGGTGATCATGGGAGTAGCCATGGTTTGCCAATCCTGCATTCTGAATCTCTTCAGAATCAGAATCTCTGTAGCATATCTTCCTTGCCCAAGGAAGATCTCCCCATTCTTCTGCCAAACATCCAACCCTAGAAAATAATGCATCAACCCCATATCCTTCATGTCGAATTCAACTTCAAGATTCTTCTTGAAATCCTATATGAGCCTAGATGACCTTGTTAAAAACAAGTCATCCACATATAATAACAGAATAAGTGGCTCATTTTCTACCATCAAATAGTAGATATTGGGATCAACATCACTCTTGACAAATCCCAACTGCTGCAAGTAACTACCAATCCGACCATACCATGCTTTGTGTGCCTGCTTGAGCCCATACGAGGATTTCTTTAATCTGCATACATGAGTTGTCTTCTCGTGAGTTTCGAAGCCTTCGGGATGTTCTATATACACCTCTTCTATCACCCCATTCAAGAATGTTGTCTTGACATCCATCTGGTGAATCTCCCTTCCCATTTGAGCTGCTAGGGATATAACGGATTTGATAGAGGTATAATGGACAACTGGGGTGAAGGTCTTTTCATAGTCTATTCCTTCTTTCTATGCGTACCCCTTTTCCACGAACCTAGCCTTGTACTTCTCTATACTGCCATCTGCAGCGTAGTTGATCTTGTAGATCCATTTCGATCCTACAAATGATCTATTCTCTGGTCTAGGTACTACTTCCCAGACATCGTTTGCCATGATAGTGTTGTACTCTTCTACCATGGCATCCACCTAAACTTGGTGTTGAACAGCTTCCTGAAAGCTAGACGGTTCTTCAACTTGCGCTACCAAGGCTTGGTACCTGTCAGGTTGTCTACGCTGCCTCTTCTCGGTTCTAGGAGCTCAAAGAAACTCCTCTGCGTCCCTCAGTGTCTGCCGTACTTCCCTATTGGTTCTACCACTGGTGGTGGGAGGCTCAATCAACTCCTCCTCGTGATCCTATCGTTCCATTTGCTGAGAACTATCTAGATTTACTTCGTCTGAGGAAATACTGGTACTAGTCACTGTACTCAATCTAGGTGTTTGTCCTCCTGCCTGTCCTTGTTGTCCCTGCTGCTGCAGGACTAATGGAACATCTACTGAGTAACCTTCTACTGGCATCTCTCGAGATTTCCTAAAAGTTCTATCCTCCATGAACTTCACATCTCGTCTCACTACAATCTTCTTGCTGCTAGGAATGTAGATTCTGTATGCCTTTGAGGTCTCGTTGTATCCTACGAGATACCCGATTTCTGCACTCTGATCCAATTTACTGCGCTTCTCATCTGGAATGTAACAATATGCCACGCTTCCAAATATCTTGAGATGACTGAATTTCGGCTTATTCCTTGTGAAGATTCCTTCGAGCGTTTTCTTCCCTAATGCGCTATGAGAAGTTCTATTCTGGATATACACCGTCGTGTTACAAGCTTTTGCCCATAAGAACTGAGGTAGATCCTGATCATACAACATAGCTTTGGCTGCCCCAACAATAGTTCTATTTTTCCTCTCTGCTACTCCATTTTGCTTTGGATTATATGGAGTTGTCCACTCTTTTTTGATGCCCTTCTTTGCGCAGAAATCTGTGAGGTCTCTGTCCGTATATTCTCCACCATTATCTGAATGAAATACCTTAATCTTTTTCCCTATCATATTTTCAATGAGAGCCTTGAACTCTCTGAATCGATCAAAAACCGCATCCTTGGTCTTTTAGAAATAGATCCAGGTTTTTCTAGAGTGATCATCAATAAAGGTGACGAAGTATTCACCACCACTAAGAGCTCTTGTGGACATTGGACCACAGACATCTGAGTGTATCAATCCCAATACACAATCTGCTCTATTGTTACTTCTGGAAAAAATTGCTTTAGCGTACTTCCCTAGCATGCATCCTTCTGCATAAGTCATGATGCTCACTACTAAGGGTTGATACTCCTGTACCGGTCTCTCTGAGCATCCTCAGTGCTCCATGGTGTAAGTGTCCCATTTGCTTGTGCCATAATTCATTTTGTTCTTTTTCACCATTATAGTTGCTGCCTATCAGTGCCATTGGAGAGTCAAGCTGCAATCTATACAATTTGTTGCTTCGAGTTCCAATTTGTCTCTTCTTCTTATAGCTTGGATGCTTGACGTATACTTTCTTTCCTATGAAGTATACATTGTAATCCTTGTCCCGCAACTGGGACACTGAAATTAGATTCATTCCTAATCCTAGCACATGAAGAACATTGGTGGTTCGGATGTTGGTCCCTGCTTCCGTCTAAAATGCTATGGTGCCTCTCCCTACTGGAGTACACTTTGTTTTGTTTCCCATAGTAATTTGGAAGTCCATTTGTTCTTCTTGATAGTTGGAGAAATGTTCTCGTACTCCAGTCATATGAGTTGAATCCCTACTATCAATGTCCCAAACATTTGCTGACGCTGAATTTTCTAAGGATGCGAATTCTTCTTCTACTCTGGAAGAAAAATCTGAGACACTTTGGGTATCCATCTTTGTGCTATTTTTCAAACGATTTCTGACGTTACCTTGCCCCAGCAATTGCTGCAAGAAAAATTGCATCCCACCAGAGAAAGCTCTCTTCGCTGAATCTTCTGCTGCATTGTTCCTTCTGCCGCTGATAGATTTCGATTTGGAAATCTTACCTCTCTATTGACTCACTCAAAGAGATTTTCCACAAAAATCTAGCCCTCTTGGCTTGAACTGTGCAAACCCTCTGGGGATTTGAATTATGGCCTCAGCAGAAATTTCAAATTCCTTTCTTCCTTCAACGCTGGGTCTTTCAGCGCTTTTCTTCTTGCTTGACTTTAGCTTTGATACCATGTGAAAATTTCTAAATACAAATCCAACTGCAGTGATTAATGTTATTTCTTCTACTTATTAACTCAAAAATAAGTTATTCATAGTGTTCTTACGGTAAATATCGAAATAAGTTCTACTGCAGCCTTCACAATTAAAATACTGCGGAAAGTAAATGCAAAAAAAACGCTGGCACAAATATAACCAAGATGACAACGATTTTTGGACAATCGTCCCTGGAAAAACCCAATGTGGGAAAACCGGTGCAACATATAAGGGTTTCTTTATTATTTTTCAGCAAAATTCTCATGTATAAAATACAACTAGTAGAATAGAAGAAGATGCTCTGTGAGAAAATTTACAGTCACTTCCTGACAAGTTTTTGATCCAGGAGAAGTGATTTTCTTCCCTCTGTGTCTCACTGTGTTCCAGCATCAAGCTTCTCACATTGTCCCAATGTCAAACTGCCCCTGCACTGTCTCTCCTTGCATCACAACTTCTGTGTTGTCCTCCCTCTGCTCTGCATCTTCCTCCCTTGCATTCTCGACTGATGCTGATTACCCTCACTCTCTTTTCCACCTGCAACTCTCCCTCTGATTTGATTTTGTCTTGCTGAACTTCGACTAGTGAGAAAACCGTTCTTACTCGGGTTACTGAGTATCTGCCTCTGGCGCATTCTCCAAATGGCCATCAAGTCTCCTCTTATAATCCTCTCGTTGATCAATGAACGACCTAGATTAGATCCTAATCAGTGGCTAGGATCATATTGACTTGATCTCCGCCTTCTAGAAGTTTCACCCACAGTTTAGATTAATACCCATTAATTATTTTAATTTCTTAAGTTTAGACTTAGGAACCCATTAAAAATAATTAATTATTTTAATAACACGGTCTCCGGGTGGAATTTCCCAAAACGATTTCTAGGTATTGGAGAATGCATGTGTCCAAGCCTCCTTGCAAAATTTGAGACTTAGAGCACATCTGGTGCTAGAAAAAATCAACAATGGCCTCCTCTGCCACTTTTTATAAATTTGATGGACCCCTTCAAAACTACCTATTTTATTTTTATTTTAATCATGGAGCACTTTTCCCTCTTTTATTTTAATTAAAATATTCTTTTTAATGCGGGAAAATGGAAAATTGGCCACCATGCTTCCCCATGTCACTGAAAATTGCTTCTAACAATCGCATCCTATAGATCTCCTCATTTCGATTCCAATGAGCTATCACTAAGGTGTTCCATCGAATATTCCTCTCGGAATGCCACAAGTGTAATTAATTGAGTTAGGCCAAAAAATATCCATGTTTCTCGAAAGTTGTCGGAATGCAATGAAACGAAAGGCAAGTTGTGCAGATGATGGAATATGCCAAGAGAATGCCATCGGATCCTATAGGAACTCCTTAAAACCCCATGAAACATCTCCAAAAGTCCCTGGGCTCGCTGATGAAGTAAACCTGCGCCCGTGACTTGTCTGCCTCCAACCCTGAAAGTCCATCCATAAGGAACACTAGAAAAAGGAATATCATAGACGACTAGCTTTTCAGAAGCAGTGAAGTGTCGAGATTGCTCAGAGTGAGGGTAAATTCCCTCAGATAATTTTTGCCAGTGTTCCTTTTGGATATAGTTGCCAGTTTGGCAATATTTATTATACTCAGAATTTCTCATTGCTGCTTAATAATAAAAACACTTAGTTGCTGCACCAGTTTTCCCAAGTTGGGTTTTTCTAGGGACTTTTGTTCAAAAATAACTGTGACATAATTTTGTATGTGTGTGCCAGTGTTTTCTCAGTTCCCTATTTATCTTCCACAATATTTTTTATATGTGAAGATTGCAGTGTGATTTATTTGATATTTGTTGTAGCAAATAAACTGTTAATTAATTTACAGTTAGAAGAATAATTTCTAGTTGTTGCAATAAGAATTTCAGTAGTTAAATTTTCACACAAGAAACCAATCACACAATTGACACAATGTAATATTCCTAATTAGCCATGGCTAATTGGAATATTTGATTTTGCTCAATTTTGCCTTCTGTAGTTATTTGTAAATAAAAAGGTGAGGAAAATGGGACATATCTCACTTTTAGAATAAAAGTCACTTCCTAGTAGCACAACGTTGTGACTTAAAGGGGAGCCAAGGGGGCCAAAGGACCACACAGAGATGGGGCCCATGCAGACACTTGGAGGGACTGCGCAGATGGGAAAAGGAACACGTGGCAAGAGGAGATTACATTGGAGGAGGTGAGCCTTGGGATTGAGAGAGGCCAATGCTATAAAGGAGAGAGGAGCCTCCTCATTTTGGCATTCAATTATGAGCATTTGAGCTAGTCACTTCGACTTGGAGCATGTTGGTTGTTTTAGGTTGTCTGCAGCACTGTTTAGTGCATTGAGTGTCTCCATTCGGAGATCTCACCCTTAGCCCCGGGGGACTTCGAGAGCCTACTCGGGCAAGGTAGTTTCAGCAGTCTTTTTGTAGTAGTTTCGGTCTTTGGCATTGAGGTGGAGCTGAGTATTGGAGGACTACATAGTCTTGAGAGAGAGGGATGCAGTTCTTCTGGGGGCAGTTCCGGATTGGGGATTTGTGGAGTTGAGTTAGGATATTGAGCAAGGGATCAGCTCTTGCATATTGGAGAAGTTTGACAGAGTTTCAGGTAGTATTTTGGAGGATTCTACTCAGTGGCAGCGCAGGGCCTTGTGGGATTGCGTGATTCCCCAAGAGGGCGATTTTCGGGGGTCAGCCATTTTAGAAAAACTTTCTAGGTTTTCTGAGTAGAGGCGGATTCCAGAGTTTCAACATTTTCTGAGAAGGGGAACAACCCCAAATCCTCATTTGATTTCCAACAGTAGCAGTAGCACGGTAGTTCTCCAGCAGTATCCACGCAGTTCAGAGAGAGGCCATTCCTTTGCTATTCTGAGTGTATTTCTTCGCTTGCCTGGTGCAAGTCGAGGTGCCATCCTTCTGATCACCTCCTGTACTCATTCCATTACTCAGTATAATAAAATGGCTTAGCATTTCTCGAGTATCTGCTTATATCTCATGTTTACATTATTACGTGTTGCACCACTGTTATTTTTATCATTTTGAGTTCCCGGTTATTATATTATTTGTGTGTATTTTGTTGGAGTTTACTGGGGTTTTGGGGAATATCTCTGAAACGAGATATTACAGTGGTATCAGAGCATAGATCTGGCTCAGCCTGTGGAGCTAGTAATCTATGACACCGGGGGAGAAACCCTACATCTATTACAGAGGTAGGAGATACAGAGACACTGGGCATAGGTTGGAGAACACCTACGGATAGGGAGACTGTGTTCCGGTGGTGGACGCAGAACAGGAGGAGCCTGTGGTGAACGCAGAATAGGAGGAGCCTAGGGTGGACGCAGAGCAGGAGGATCCAATGGCAGATGAGGACGGGAAGAGATTTGTGGACATGCTCCTGAAATCAATGTAGGGTCTGTTGAGGCATATCGAGGTGATGGGGCAGAGATTCATGACAGTGGAGGCTAGACAACGGATCGGGTACATCCCACCATTTTCCAGAGCAGGGTGCCGCTCAGCGTGATATTACTCTGCAGATGGTCTCACATGCCCCTACACACTCTACCATGCCCACTTTCCTAGGAGCAGACACGGGGGCCGGAGCCCAACAGGAGGCAGAGCCCAGTCATATGGGCGATTAGTTTGTAGAGTACCAGGCCTATGGGCAGGAGTTCAGGGATGCTTTCTCATTTAGAGACTTTGTTCAGCTCTAGCGGGATAGTAGACCCCGCAACCATCACAGAGGACATCGACATTATCGCGATGGAGACACCCACCGCACAGCTAGTAGGTTCCACTTGCCTACGTTTGATGGTTCATCGAACAGTTCGGCAAGGTCTTGGGTGGAGAAGCTGGACATCTAT